>CABFVX010007008.1:0-34660 GCA_902151425.1 Timema shepardi
ACACACACAGAAAAAAGTTGTTTGTTTTAGTTTTGGATATTTGAATCTCCACCCTCTACACCCTCAGCACTTTTCAATTCCCTCTTAGAAATTTATATTTTATTTAGTTATCTGGAGCTGTCTTTCAACCTGCCTGACATATTTATATTTTCTACCATACTTATTAGATATTTTTCTGGTATAGCCTCATTCTATTTCCTGGGGTCCCATAAAATGTTTTAAGATTTATGGACTTATATTAGTATTTGGATTGTTACCTTCAACTGTATGCAAAGTTCTATTTTATACCTCATATTTGGAAAATCTAATAAAAGCCCTATCCCCCACCCACATTTCTCAGGGTCCCATTTTGAAATGATCTATTTTTATACTTCTCCAGAAATATGGGGAAATCTCGCTACCTTGCTGCCAAACAAAAGCTCAAGTTTCTAAATCCAGAGTTCGGGAAAATACTGTAATGAGTGAGTCTGCGAGTCTCACACCTTTCCTCCCTCTTAGAGGAAGAAATTTGAAAAGCCCTCAAAAGGTATCCAATTCAGACAGAAACTTTCAATTCAAATTTCAAAGTTCTATGTCCACTTGTTCAAACGATACATAGGTGAATTTTGAAAACTTTCAACCCCCAGTTCCCCAGTAAGTAGTAGGAATGGGGTATGGTCCCAATTTGACCTTTGACCCCAAGTTAAGTGATTTAATCATCGCATGTTATGTCGCAACACTCCCACTGGGTTTTTCCTGGTGACTCATACTTGTTGCCAGTATATTTCCATCTGACCTGAATTTTCCCTCTGGTTATTTCCATGACGACATGAAGATGGCGACCTGTTGCTCTCCTTCAGTGTCACACAGGTTTATTTCTGGTTTTCTATGTGGCAATGGGTTTTCCCTGATGATTGGCGCCAGTTTGGCGGCTCGACAAGACAGGAATAGATCTTGACCTTGAATGAAGTAGCAACCCTCCCCTTCGATGTGGCGATAGGATTTCCTTGATGACTGGTGCCAATTTATCGGCTCGACAAGACAGGAATAGTTCACGACCTTGAATGATGTTGAAAACCTCCCCTTCTATGTGGTATGAGCTTTCACTGATTACTGGCGCTATTTTCACGGCTCAACAAGACAGGAATAGTTCACGATCTTGGATGATGTCACAACCATCCCCTTCTATGTGACAATGGGTTTTCCTTGATGACTGGCGCCTGTTTGGTGGCTCGACAAAGCAAGTAGAGACAGGAATAAATCGTGACCTTGAACAGTGAGCTAGTAAATGAGGTCATTGTCCCTGGCAACTCCTTTCCCCTATACCCATTCTATGTGACAGTGGGTTTTCAGGATGGCTCATACCTGGCCCCTGTTTGGTGGCTAGACAAGACAAAAATAAATCACGATCTTGAAGGATGTCGCAACCCTCCCCAGGCAATGGCTTTTGGTTTGGTTTAAGAAAAGGTGGCAAGTACACACACACAGAGAGTCAGACAGACGTTCATTTTTATTTATAAATTGTGACGTTAGATTGTTACCCAAGGATAAAGTGAAAAAAGATTTAGTTATTTTAGAAATAACCGTTTTATTCCTTGAGCCACTTGTAACAACAACAAAAAGTTTTATTTTGATATCATGTAATGTTCTCATCTACATTTTGTCAAAATAATATATACCTCTTAATTTAATTTATAAGTAATATTGAATTGAGTTACTTGAATTTAATGTTTGCAACTATATTTTGATGAAATAATATATAATTATACAAAAATTCATAAGTAATATTAAATACAATTTTTAATATCATTTAATGCTCGAAACTATATTTTGTTGACATAATAAATAACATTCACACAAAACAAGTTAGCCACTTAAACCACAAGCCAAAATTAGAGGAAGTGCACCCACATTTTGTAAGAAAGTAGAATGGAAAGTCTATTAGAAAATCTCCCTCAATACGCTCGACGTTGATGAAGGAGTCTATAATTTTTTTTTAATTGAATACTATACCATGGATTTGTTTAGCTTACCCTGAATATTTATTAAAACTTGTAATGTCCGTTTATAATATACACTCACACACAGCTTACCATCGTTTACATGTCTAATATTTAATACAAGAAAGAATTAAGGATGAATAAATTAGATTTATTAAGGGAATGTATTGAAATTTTCCAGAGTGGCACCAGTCATCAGGGAAACTCCAATGCGACATCATTGAAGGTCATGATCTATTCTTGTATCGACTTATCTTGTCAATCTGCCAAATACACGCCACCCATCAGAGTTGTGACAGTGCAAAGGCGTCATCAGGAAAACCCATTGCCGTGGGGGGAGGGGGTTGCCAGGGTCAATGACCTGGCTCACAGTTTCAAGGTAACAATCTATTCCTGTCTTGTCAAGCCGCAAAACTGGTGCCAGTAACCAGGGCAGTCATTAACGATGCTAAAAACTCCTTCGTATCTCGAGTTATGGCTTGATGTACCCTGTAAAAGATAGCGTGGTTCAAATCCAGGTTCATACGTGCGAAAGAGGATCTTGCAAGGCAACATTATGAAACACTTCTGGCGTGTGACTTACCCCCTGTTTTTCAGAGGTCCAAGCCATTGACCTATAAGGCTATTTGGGAGGCAAATATACCATAATGTCAATGCTCCAAAAGGCCTGAGTTCCAGAAATACATGGTTGCAACATAACAATTTCCACATTTTGTTTCCAAAGTGCACGATAAATACTTCAAATAAATTTAAATGGAAAAAATATACTTCTAAATAATACTCATTTGTGACTATATTCCTCATCCATTAGTGTAATTAGTACTTAAGCACATAGCCTGAACGGTTAGCAAGACTCTGTGCTAAAATGCGTCAAGTTTGTGTGATCTATTAATAGTATGTGAGCAAGATCACGTTTGAGTTTCCATTTTAGAAATAGGCCATGGGAAGGGTGGGGTTTAATCTAGTAGAAAGTTATTTTTAGGGGTAAATATTCATAAATCGTTTTCCAATTCCAATTCTGGAAAATTGAGATACATTCCATTAGTAAATCTAATTTATTCAGCCTTAATTCTTTCTTGTGTTAATTATTAGACATGTAAAACGATGGTAAACTGTGTGTGTATTGTAAATGGACATTATAAGTTTTAATAAATATTCAGGGTTGGCTAAACAAATCTATGGCATAGTTTTCAAATTAAAAAAATAAATATCATAGATCCCTTCATCAGCGTTGAGCGTAATGAGGGAGATTTTCTAATAGACTTTCCATTCTCCCTCCTTGAAAAATGTGGGTGCACTTCCTCTAATTTTGATTGCGGTTTAAGTGGCTAACTTGTTTTGTGCGAATGTTATTTATTATGGTAACAAAATATAGTTTCAAACATTAAATGATATTAAAAATTGTATTTAATATTACTTATGAATTTTTGTCAAATTTATATATTATTTAATCATAATATAGTAGTGAACATTAAATTGCTTTGTTGTTTAAGTGGCTTATTTGTTTTGTGTAAATGATATTTATTATGTCAACAAAATATAGTCTCGAGCATTAAATTATATTTAATATTAATTATGAAATTTTGTATAAGTTATATATCATTTCATCAAAATATAGTTGCGAACATTAAATTCAAGTTACTCGATTCAATACTACTTTTGAATTAATGTAAGAGTTATATATTATTTCGACAAAATATAGATGAGAACATTACATGATATTAAAATAAAACTTTTGTTGTTGTTATAGTGGCTCAATGAATAAAACAGTAATTTATAAAATAACTAAATCTTTTTTCACTTTATCCTTGAGTAGCAATCTAACGTCACAATTTATAAATAAAAATGAACGTCTGTCTGACTTCGTGTGTGGGTGTGTGGGTGTGTGTGTGTACTTGCCACATTACCTTAAACCAAACTTAGTTAATTTTTAAAAGCTATTTAAACAGTGAAACTGTTTGTAGGGTGTTTCCGAACCAAATGCTGTTACACATTCTACCTGGACGGAAAATCTAGTTGACTAGTAAAACTCCTTCGCAAATGCGGGGTGCACTTAGAGGGAATTACAACCGTTATAACAGACTTTAGTGGTGCTAAAGATATCGAAGTTCTGTAACACCACCCATATTCCTCCAGAATAAAGGTGGGTACACAATTACAAAAAACATATAAAGTACATAAGAAATAAATGCAGAGCCGATAGAACATCAAAGACAAATATACCATACTATAATATATTTGCTTCTGGCTCCCAAAAATCCACTCAACAATTATTGAGCTGGTAAAAAAGGGAACCAAGGGCTAAGACATCAAGTATATTTCCAGTTAAAAAAACTCATAACATATTTGAAATAATCTGAGAGAGAGATTTGAACTTAGTTAAATGCAATGATTTATTAAGAACAACTGGTAAGTAATAAAATATACATTAGATGCTTTTAAATTAGGTATTTATACACACAAAAATAAAGATGTCATACAAAAGTAGTTCCAACAATATTCAACATTATTAGTTTCTCGCGTGTCAATATAGCAAGTTTCAGTGATTAACACAATTTTGAATATATTATTTTTTGTAAAAAAGGGACTCTGATCATTAAAATTAGAGATAAATACATAAAATCCTACAAGGACTACAAACGCTGTCGTCAAAATATATTTCCCAAGTAAAAAAAAAAAGCTTGAAGATTTTACCAATTCTGAGCTACATGAGTAAAAAGGAGGCTCAATATTAACCCTTTCATTAAAAATATGTACAAAACCTGATGGATAACAACATTTGCCAATATTATATAATATACAAAACTTATAAGATAAATAAAGGTTTCATTTCAGAAGGACTTCAAAATTAATATCTTGTACGTATTACAAAGGACTATAAACTTCAAAGATAAAAGTCTCATGTCAGAATGAATTCAATATGAAAGAATAATAGTAGTCAGAACAATATTATACTAATAAAATAACCTACTGTCCGTTAGAACAAATATTTAGCAAGTCTAATATTTTAAACATTCTAAATGTTATCCGCGTGCAATATTCTGCATTATTAGAAGAAATTATATAAATAATATTTTAGCCGAAAGGTAATTAAGATATACAAGGCCAAAAAATACTTTAGCTTAGAACACGAAGATGTGTCCTCGTTTGATTTCCTGTAGAGAATGTCCCTTACTGCTGTTCTTGTGCAAGTATTTATTTGAACATAGTCGCTCAAAGAGGGGGGAAAGAGGGGTAACACTTTTAAGGGAAAACATAAAATAAAATAGAGAGGGAAGGGTTAAAGACAGATGGAAGATTCAACGAGATGCTTCGTGGAGGTTCCAGAAACATCATATGTGCTCATACCACTTTATTGAGCTGGAAACGTCATAGTTCTCTCCCGACATACTTTGCCAAACATACACTGTTGAAACATCTCCAGGCCTCGTGCTGTCAGTCAACCCGTTATGCTTGTAGTGACCGGTGGTATTTGTGGGTGAGAATCGGCTCGGAAGTACACACAAATAAATGGTGCCTTGGTGAGTTTTATCAGTTACTATTATAGTGGTGGTAGAATATCATTATAAATTATAGTGTCCAATTCTATTGTTTTGATCTTCACCTTGTAGCATTATTTATAAATGCTACAGTTCTAATCATTTTGGGCATGCCATCTAAAGGTCATCCTTATTTAATTCTTGAGGGGGGGAGGTAGTAAAATCCCTGTCGGGTAAACTGTTGGTATTCCTTCATCCGTAACATTTTCTTAATCATCCCTACTGCACCATCATAATTAATACATAAACATTTAACACAAAAAGGGTACGTTTAACTCATCTAGTTTTGACGTGAGAGGTTGTGAGTGCAAATCTAGCTCGGGTGAACTGGGGTGGTTTTCTACTCTCCCTCACTCCACGTAGACGCTGGAACATTTCTACCTAACTCCTCCGGTCCATGAAGGATACCTACATCATCGCATATCGTCGGACTATACCAAACAACCAATTTTAGTAGACTTTTGGGGTGGGAGAAAGCGACCCCTAACTGAGAATTATAAATCACCGTAAGGCTTCCGAGGCCCCTGGTTGTGCATAATCAGAGATGTGTCAATGATCTTTAGCTGCTGCCATTACCACATAGGCGGTTGCGACATTGCGATAAATAGTTGCGACACCGGGAAAACCCATTTCCACTTAGGGGGTTGCGACATCGGGAAAGCTCATTACCATATATAAGAGGGATGTTGCGACATAATTCAAGGTCACAATCTATTCCTGTCTCTATTGGTCTTATCAAGCCGACAAACTGGTGCCAGGTATGAGTCATCGTGAAAACCCATTGTTACATAGAAGGGGAGTGTTGCGACATCACACGCAATGATTACGTCACACAGATCGGGCGTTTTGTCTTGTCGCGTCGCCAAACTGGCGCCAGGTATATGTCATCAGGGAAAATCCATTGTCTGGGGAGGGTTGCGACATCATTCAAGGTCGTGATCTATTCCTGATTTGTCGAGCTGCCAAACTAGCACCCGGTATGAGTCATCAGGAAAACCCATTGTCACATATAGGGGGGAGAGGGGGAAAGAGTTGACCGGATCAATGACCTCGTTTAATATCTCACTGTTTCAAGGTCATTATCTATTCCTGTCTCTAATTATCTTGTCTAGACGCCAAACTGAAGCCAGTCATCAGGGAAAACCCATTGCCACATAGAAGGGGAGGGTTGCGACATCATTCAAGGTCGTGAACAATTCCTGTCTTGTCAAGCTGTCAAAATGGTGCCATTCATCAGGGAAAACCCATGCCACATAGAAGGGAGGGTTGCGACACAATTCAAGGTCGTGTACTATTCCTGTCTTGTCGAGCCACCAAACTGGCGCTACTCATCAAGAAAACCCATTGCCATATAGAAGAAGAGGGCTGTGACATTATTCAAGTTTACGATCTGTTCCTCTCTTGTCCAGCCACTAAAATGGCGCCAGATATCAGGGAAACCCCATTGCCAAATATAAATTTTGAAATAAACCTATGTGACATTGAAGGAGGACAACAGGTCGCTAGCCCCATGTCGTCATGGAAATAACCAGAGAGGAAATTCAGGTCAGACGGAAATATACTGGCACCAGGTATAAGTCACCAAGAAAAACTTAGGGTGGAATGTTGCGACATAACACGCAATATAACGTCACACATTTTGGGGTCAAAGGTCAAATTGGGACCATACGCCATTCCTACTGCTCCAGTACAGGTTTCAAATTTTAAGACATAAGCCACTATTTTTTATCTTGGGCTATCCTACCTGCCTGCCAAATTTAGATTTTCTAAGACTATTAGTAAATATGTTTATTTTACCGCCTTCTCCCATGTATCGTGAAGTTTCATATAAAAATTTAAGGTTTTCAAACTTTTATGATTATTTTGAGTGGTCCCTTTACCTTCTGGACAAATTTTAATTTTCACCTAATCTAAAATGTTTTTCTAACTATAACCACTGCCCCATTTATAATTTTTTTTGTCTTAAGATTTTTTTTTTGTCTAGTTATATCAGGCAATCACGCTACCTACCTGCCAAATTTCAGTTTTCCAGCTAATCTGGTTTTCATTTCTGGACAGAACTTCATTCAACTTTATATACAGAGACTAACTTTCCTCGTTGGAAGCTACGCCCCCAAACCCGCAGTGCGTTTTCTTTGCAATTTCATGTAAACTAATGTATTTCCAGAGCCGTTTTTTGATTGATCTTACTGTTTAGCCTCAATAGACCTCCAAAGAATGGTCCGCACCGACTTAAAAGTTGCTCCACCATTTTGAATTTTTTGGGGGATTAAAAATTACATTTTTTAACTCTTTTGGAATTTTCCCGTTGAATACAGGCTAAAAGCTATAAGTTTACCAAATGCCAAGTTTCTAGTTCATCTGGAAGTGGGTAAACATTATTATAAATGAGTCAGCCATGTGGTTTTATACTATTATAATTACATAGTAATTTCGTATTTATCAAGGAAAAGTTAAGGCAATCACTTTTTATCAAGCTTAACCACAGCTATCATAATTACTATAGTAATTATACATAAAAATCTATATTTTTTTTATCAAATTACTTTGATGTCTACAAAAACCTTTTGATTACTATACTATCGATTTTCAAATAATTTATAAATTTAGTAAGTAGATGAAATTAGAAATATATTTTATCAAACGGATTAAAAATCTATTTAATTGAACCTCCCCCGAGGGTATTAGGATTGGTTTTCCACATGTTATTTGTCTCTGTGGGTTTTTTTCCTCTCTCCACGCTAATATGTGTGCACTCACTTTAAGATACTAATTTAATATTTTCTAAAATTGATTAATTCTTATAAATAAAAAATGTAAGGTGAGAAAACATCTCTATTTTATCTTTCTGAGTGAACAACATTTTGAAGTCACATACCATTACTTAAATATTTCCGAAAAATCGAACGTCTGTGATATATTTCAGTAAACCTTTAATATTGGTCAAAGTTGTCCTGGAATTTAATGACAACTTTTTCTCCTCATTTAAAAAGTTTGTCACTAATTGCCACATTTCTCATGACAGATAGTCAACAACTGTTGAGATTAACATGTGCAGAAAAATAAACTCTATGATTTTTTTTTATAAAAGAAATGTTTGATTTATTTTGTCCAAAAAATGTTTATGCTATAAATACTGTGAAATTAATGCAGTAAACTCACTGTCACAAGCGCCCTACCTTAAGTTCGTTCATCACACGCTCATCAACTCTGTGATACAGTCGGCTAGAAATAGTAGATTTACACGAACACTATATCACGTGGATAATTTCTGATTAAATATTAATGGAGATAAAGAGTTAATAGAAGTTCCGATTACGGAACATTGTTGAAATATTAAATTATATATGGATAAGAACTGCATTGAAAAGGCCGTTTTTGACACTTTTTGAATGGCTTCACAGATAAGCACTGTGCACAACTCTTAATTATGTCATAATAGGGACATACTGTAGTTATTATCAAGAAACTTTGTCTCTTTGTCCCCCATCGTCACCACGGAAAATTTCGAGTAATTGTTAAAAAAGGAATGAACTGCACCCATTTCTAGCATATATCGATGTTTTCTTTTTCCAAACCTCGCACGAGTTGGTAGCTGAGTTAGTTCTGCTATGAGGAATGCTATTAATGGGCTTTTCATCATTAAAAACAAACGCCGTAATTTCCATAGTGTGCTTGGCGGAGGTAGGGGGCGAGTGTTTGTTCTTTATGTTCGGACTCACTCCTTTATGGTATTTATTGACGCAAGGGCAAGGCTATAAGTTGATCTGTATATTCATAAAGTGCAATTTAATTTCCTTAGTATGTTATTTATTATTATTACTATTACTACCCGTCTACTGAAATAAAAAAATGCACTCTGTCATAACAGCTTTGTATTTCGATGACTCAGCAAAACAGAACCTCTTGTTCCACGCCAAAGACATATGAGAAACACCTATTATCTATTTGTTTTACAATTAAATTTGTTTTACTCTCTTAGAAGTAATTAGTTATTTAACTACAAGGAGGATGACGCAATATAATTAGCTTTAACAAACCTATCGTTATTCAAATGTGTGGAAATCTTTGTTTAATGTGAAAAAATATATCATTTGCTTAGTTTGATTTTTTCATTACGTTACTTAGAAAGGTTACATAATAATCCATGCAATTTTGGAGTAAACATTTTTAGATAAAGAGTATTATTGTTTTTAATGTGTCAAACTATAGAAAAGGAACATGTTTATTTCCTTTCCCTCATAAAATTTGTAGTTTTCGTCAGCTGACAGCAAAAATTACTTTCAAATATTTGTTTTGAGCTAGCTCATTTGAACTGAAAATGTAAATTTGTATAGAAAAAATAGAAATTGAACTAATTTCTTCAATTTGTTTTGTATGTTTTTTAATCAGTTTATTTGGAATTCAAATACGAAATGTGAACTGAAATACTGATTATATTTGCACATGAATTACAAAATAGCTTAATTCTAAAATATACACAACATCCGATGCTCCGGCCATTTATTAATATCTGTAAAATGGGATGCCCCAATTTTAACAGGTATTAATTTTTAGGTCATACCATGAATCGAACCCCTGACCCATATGGTGGTCTATAGTATCGAAATTCTAGGATAAATTAATCCCCAATTCTAGTTGAACTGGTTGTTATTTTGTATGATGGGAGATATAGTTTATTTATTTGGGGTATTTAATGTGTTTTTTCTGAAACGACTCCTTATATTAGCACACGAGAATTTTCTATGAGCGAGAGTGAAATAGCCTATCACTTTTTCTGGGAAAAGTATTTTCACATACCTTCCAGGGGTCTTTTACATGCCACAATCGACATAGGACCGACGGCTTATTTCTCCACTGAAGGAAGTTGTTCTACGGATTTTTATCGCTCAAGAAAAATCCGAACTGGTTTTAACCCACAAACATCGGGTCCTGAGGCGAGCATTTTACCTCAAAACCACCGAGGTCGACTAGGAGATTAGTTAACTGCCAAGATTGTATATACGACCCTTGACTCAGTAGGCAAACACGACAGCTTGTTTAAGGTGGTGATGAAGGGACCGCTAGAAAGATAGGTGTTTTGCAGTTTTTAAACCAAAGCTTTTTTGTTCAAAGTAAAAACAAAATAATCTAAACATAGATTACAATTTAATTTTCTTCACATGGCAATATCAACAGTGTTTGAATATCTGTAAAGAGAATGGCTGCATTAGACGAAAAAAAAATTAAATAAAAAAAAGTTTATCATTAAATTCCAGGACACTTTCAACATATATTCAAGAAATGTTGAGGTCGTCATTTTGAAGAAAATTAATATATATGGTTGTATTGAAGCGGCTTTTGATTTATTTAGACTAAAATTTGTTTCTTCTTTAAAAACTGCATTAACACTGGTATTTTCTCACGTTCCCTTCATCCCTACCATAATGTATAGTAAAAGTACGACTATCAAGCATCGGCCACTACTGACTGACCTAAGCAATACATACCGGTGTATGGCCAAAACTGGGTTTGTTTTTAATATATTTACAACATGGCAACGTAAAATGATTATTTACCGTCACAAAATAGCCTGGATCATATAAAATACCTATGTTGGTGGGGTTTAAATGGTATTTTCTTTAAATAAACGTTGACAAAATTTTGTTTAAAATATGATTGTGTATAGATTCTTCGTAGATTTTGCACTACTAACTCATACACTTGCATTTAAGCCACTAAAAGGGGCCTAGAGTATGAGTCATGAGTCAAACCAATAATATAGGTTACTATTAGTGTATGCACACAGTATAATAGACATACAGGGTGTATAGATTTATGTGGGAAGTACCTGGGGTGTGGAAAGAAGATCTCAAATCAACACAAAAAGTCCTATTCCTATTTTCGATGGTTCCCAATATAAGGACCTCCAAGGTTCTGTTGGAATTGTTAATAGGCCTATTTGATACACCCCTGTTAGTGTAGCTCTAGCCCTGTCTGTATACCAGCAGTGATAAGTCATTTACAAGAGATACAACGGGGTAGTAGGGTTATCAACAATTCCAGCGGGACCTTGGAAGGCCTTAACACGGGAGAATTTGAACATAAGATTGGTGTTCGTAAGGATTTTTTGTGTGTTGTTTTGACGTCTACTATACACACCCCAGTTACTTCCCAAATAAATTGATATAATCTCTATGTATAGTGTTCACTTTCCTCGTTGGGGGCTACGCTCCCAAACCCGCGATGAGTTTTCTTTGCAAGTGGATGTAAGCTAATATAATTCCAGAGCCGTTTTTTGATAAATCTTACAGTTTAGCCACAAGAGACCTCCAAAGAAAGGTCCGCACCGACTTTAAAGTTGCTCCACCATTTTGGAAACATTTTCGGGGGTTAAAAAAATTTTATTTTTAACTATTTGGAATTTTCCCGTCAGTTACAGGCTAAATCTATGTTTGGCAAATTTCAAGTTTCTAGCTTATCTGGAAATGTCAGTGAGTGAGTCAGCCATGTGGCTTTATAGTAGTATAATTAAATTGGTTGAGTTCCATCCGTTAGCTCAGAGATAAGTGCACGCAAGTGATTAATCAAATAGAAATAGGTTTAAAGGGTTACTGTCTCAATAGACTGAACTGTCTATGATGGAGAGATTGGGGTCCGAATCCCGGTTGGGTGTACAGACGGTGGGTTTCCTTAATGGTTTTATACCCTTCCTTCACTCAAATTCGGATACACTGAATCTAAATTCAACCTTCCCATACCCGCTTCGTTGGCCGAGTGGTATAAGGTGCTCTTCTCGCAATAGACTAGACTGACGAAGATGGAGAGATCGGGGTTCGATCTCAGTCGGGTGTACTGAGGTTTTTTTTCCCTAAATGGTTTTCCACTTTACCTCAACGCAAATTTGGGTACATATACTCTCCAATTAGGCCCTGCCAATCCCTAACACACTTGTTTAATTAGTACATAGGCGTTTAACCCAAACAGGTAGTAAGACACGGTACTAAAAAAAAGCCATCCTGAATATATGTGTTTAATTAGTACATAGGAGTACAGCCCAAACGGGTTTAGCGGTGTGAAAAATATCGTGATACATTTCTATCAACTAAACTAGTCTTGCTTGTTCTCATTTGAAAGCTCACTAATAATGGTATTTTATTATTTCAATGGCTTTTTTACACTACAAATATTTATAATTTAAGATTGGGGGCCACTCATGTTTGGACGTTGATTTTCAGAGTAATTTGGCCTTGAAGTTGGCACTTCATAAAAACCATTTTAAGTAATAAAAACACGGGCTTAAAGTTTTTTTATTGTGATGGTTCATAATTTTTTAAAGTATATAGGTGCATACATTATACATAATATAAAGTAAAAAATATTGTTAATCCAATTAACGGCCTAAACAATTATTTAATAGCATGTCATATTGTTTTAAATTTAATGTTCTGGTATAATATATTTAAAAATAATACTATTTCATTAATTACTCATTGTGATTAATTTATAGCCATAACCACTGTATATTTGTTTAAACTTAACACATTTCTTTTTTTTTAAAAAATGACCAAATCACGAGTTTTTTTTCCATATCTCATTCCAATCGTGAGATTAAATCTAACCAAACTCTATTTACTTCCTGATTTTATGGTCCATAGCGTATTGTATGTAATCTTACATTCTTTTTTTCAGCGTAGTACATCCAAAAGCACAACTCTGTGTCGAAATTTTGATTATGAGATGAAAATGTATCATTAGACTTTGCTTTTTCATAAGAACCCTGTTAAATCAGTGGCAAGCGTGAGAGTCACGTGGGCCAATCACAACCAGCCCTCATTGTCCATAGTCATCAAAAAAACTGGTGGCAGTACAGCTTTTTCCCGAAGATATTAATATCACAGTCATCCCACCGTAACAGCCCTAGCTAGAACGACATGCACAAGTTCGTCATTCTAGAGAATTATAATTTTAAATTCATAAATAATTCCCCTTCATAATATCAAATTTAAATTAATAAGTTCCAACATTCGGCCTTCGAGATTGTCAATAAAAAAATAATGTTATTAGTTGTCTGTCAAAGTAAGAAAGGTTGCAGTGATTAATCATGTGTAGCCTTTCTACTCTTTGTTGTAATGTTATATACATTTGTTAAGCAAGTCAATGAGTTATTGACCATGAAATCAGCATAATATACGAATAGCTATCATGTGTAACTTATAATGTATAAGAGTTTCATTTATAACTTTTGAATTAATCGTGGTATAAAGTTGTTTATTTTAATGTAATGAAAGTGATTTTTACCCATCTGTCATATATATGTGTGATTCTTACATCCTTTATTCATGATAATGAAGGTGCACCTTGTCTTAATCATCCCTAACCCTTAGATTAAGGCATCAATACCACTTGTGCTGAACGTACTGTGATTCTATTTATATTAAAGCTCACATCCCCCATATATATGGTTTGGTGTAGGTGGGGGTTCTGTGGGGGTAAAAGTGTATGGTGGGTAGGTACAGTTTAATTTTCAAAGGAAAGGCCTTTCAGAAAATACAAACTCATTCTTTTGTGGCCAACATTGATAGCATTTCACTTTATTGTTAGGGTTATTTTATAGTTAGTTTGATAACTTACATCTTAAGTCAGAGCTACAATACACATGAATTGACGTATGAATAGGTGAAGGTAGAGCTAGTAAATTTTATAGCTTAGCTCTCAGATAATGTTCTTCCTATGAAAATTGTGTGTGTGTGTGTGTGTGTGTGTGTGTGTGTACGGGTGAGTGTTGTGGCTGTCGTGTGTTTTGTGGGTGATTGTGAGTGTTGGGGATGGAATAAGTTAGAGGTAACAGTGATTAAGACAAATAGATGGACAACCCCAACATGGTTTTCCAGGGAAAGTAGGAATGCAGCCTTCATTCTTTACGCTGCTCCCGCTGGAAAACGAACCAATGGCTGGTCGCCTCTTAAGAAAGTGCTTCAGCAGATGATCTTCAATTTGACATCTCATTCGATCAAAAGAGTAAGTTATTTAAAAGGCATTGTAAAAACAGGAAACACAAATCAGTTCAATTTAATAATATTTTTAAAGTAAAGTATTAATATATATAATTTCAGTCTTTGGCATAGTACTGAATGTGTCTTTTTATGAAAGTAAATACTCGATACTTTCTTTGAATTGAGCAGTTTTGTTTGCTTGCTGTGGTATTTTACTCTAGGGCGGGGATTCCCAAACTTTTTAGTCCAAACAACCTCCTGCACATGAAAAAAATATATGATGGACACATAACAGTTTTCACACCAACAATATGAAAATTCAATAACGACAGTTAAATTTTACAAGTAGAAAATTATAAAACAAACGGAAAACATCACATACTCTGGTTCCACTTTTGTCAAATGTGTTTTATTTAGATTTTTAAAGAAATTGGCAATCCTAATTACTGATGCTATTGTATAGTGTGGAAAACAAAGATTATTCTAGAATTGTCACACGGAGACTGAGATAGCAATAACGGAGCCCTATTTGATAAACGATTCTCTACTACTCTGCGCATTACATTATCCTTATCTTATTTTATAATGAATGTCAAGCAATGTCGGGGCATACTGAAGATGTCACGTTAGCCACTGATAATGTCTCATAAGCACGCCACAAACTTTGAAACATGACAAGTCTTAACGTTTGTATCGATATCCGGTGTCTTCATGAAGAACGTTTCCAAGTCAGGGGTTGCAGACTTAAATGCCTAGAAGTTAACGAAAATGAGTAAAGCGAGCCTGGAGTAAGAAAGCTCAAATTACAAAATATAATACAACATTCTTTATTTTTGTTGAACTATGATGTAAGCACGTACAAACGTGTATCTTCCAATTCTTAAATTAATTAAATTAATTCGTATTTTTTAAACACTGCCCAGACCATACAAAAACATATCCGGAAGCCGCATCTGTCCAAGGTCCCTGGTTCAAGTCTGCAAGCTTGCGTACACGTCGATAATATATCATGTAACCGAGTATTAAACGTAGATAAGGCATAGTTCTTTGATTGGTTTCTGGTTGGTTAGTTGGTTAATGTTTGGAGAGGGTTTTCCCTCGATAATTTCTGGTGTTTTGGTAGCAGGCTAAGTCCAGTTTTCGTAGTATGAGCTTTATCTGACAAAAAAGTTACTAGATCTATTTTCATCTAATAATATGTCAAGTAATATTATCTGCAGCTGTCACTTTTAATAGATATTATTAATACCCATAAAATAACACAAATAATATAATAAAATGTTACCAATGTTGACAGCCTAGAAGGTTCTTCCTGTGCAAATTGGAATGAAATCGTATCTTATATACAATATTTCGAAACACGTTATAATTTATCCAAACCAATAATGAAACCAGTTTATTCCGAACAAACTCCCTTTCCCTTCACCTGAAAAAAAAAGAAGAATATGTTCTAATAAATGGCTTCTGGACATACCATAAAGCTACCTGCAAGACTGTTCGAGCGCCAATTCAGGTACGTTCATAATTATATAATCTTTTAGAGGTTCTAACAATTACTATTATTACTAGCATCGTGTCTTACTACCCTTTCGGGTTGTACGCACTTCTAACAATTATATTATCTACCAGTAGGGGGTAATTAATTCCCACGTCACTCTTTCTTATAGACGTTGTTAAAACCAATTAAGCCTTGTTTAAGTTGAACGTGGCACAGATTTATCTGATTACCAAACCCTTCCTTCACCTCTGACAATACATCTTGTGAATGTGAGGAATGCCAGGCCTCCACCGTGGTTCGGATTCCACGTTAAACTGTAGGTCCTCCATTTCATCTCACAATCACCCTACCATTACCCATTAGCGTAAGTGCGTACAACCCGAACGGGTAGTAAGACGTGGTGCTAATAATAATAATAATAATAATTTAAGTTGAACCCAACATGTTGAGAGCCTACGTATGGGGAAAAATAAGCCGCATTTGTTTATGCCAACTTGTTGGGCCAACATTCTGAGCCGCTCTCTAGTTTTTAATCAGTCTACACATTGGTTGCTGGCCATAGATATCGAAGTATTACTTCCTATTTATTAATTTATTGTGTTGACAAGAACTGTGCTCTTGCATAAAATTTAAAAAAATAGAACGTATAGATGGGTAGTTCACCTTATATATTGCAATATGAGGTGGATAAATTCGATTATTTGAGTTCTTGTGATCAGTTGAGTTAAGAATCTGAAGAACAGAATAGGCCTACTTTTGATAAAAAAAATTATTTAGTTTAACCGTGTTCGCCTTGTTCTACTCCATGACTTGTTGATGGTTAGAAGAAAAGTAGAGACAAATCAAACATATTTATTTGCGGCCAACACTGATAGCATTTTACCATTATGATGTGTGTTATTTTACAGGTATTGTTTGTTTGTTTGTTTGTTAGGTATTTATTATTTTCTTTCCTGTAAACGTACATATAAAAACATGAATAAAAACATGGGGAATCACAATGGGATGGACATTAACACCAGCCCCGAGGGGCTCTCGAAAATGGACACGACATGGGGACACATATAAACACAACAAGAATAGTAATGGCGCCCTTTCGGGCTGAAGTTTGCTTTCTATAGGTTAGGGGTGGGAAAATTTTACAAAAAACCCACCCCATCGCTCATAGCGGGTCGCCAAGACCAGGACAACACGTACAACGTACAGAGGAGAGGAACAGACGGAAAACAGTGGAAGGTAACAAGAAACAACGGGAAACATATATACAAATATATATAAACCACGATTGAGATCGGAATGTTGCTGATTAATTGTTTTGTTGTAGATGGCCAACCCACGATGACAATCGGCGGGGTTGGCAGCGGACACATAAACATAAACATATAGACGAAGCGAAGGTGTAGTACGCGCACAGACACACACAAACCCACGGACTCACGACGGGCTGAGCGCCAGCCGGGGGGTCTCACAGAGCTCCGGAGCCGCGTCCTGGCGAAGCCGGCCTTAGGCCGTGGCCAGGGGCGCTCGCTCCTCAACGCCGCAGACTACCTCCCGGGTCATCCGTATCCGGCGGGGGGGCCCACCACACCGTCTCTGATGCGTCTGTGGATAAGTGCGGGGGGGTCGTAATCGCCGATGCCCCGTACGATCGCGTTAGGACTGGCCTGCGCACGTGAGAAGAAGTTCACTGCCAGCCCGCGGATGTTTACAGGTATTGATAATCTTTATAAAAAATAATAGCTGCTATAGCATGACGTTATGTATGAATATATTGTTTTGGTAACATTAGTAACGGGCAGATACTGTTCTTCCTACCAAAATCAGGGTACCGTGATGTTAAACCAATCTGAAAACAAAACACGTACGTTGCTAAGGGATAGACACTTCCTCGACTCGATAGCGCTTGCGCAGAACCTCTCAAGTCAGCCAACATGCTATGTATTATGTTGGCTGATTATAATCTACAACAATTGAGCTAACACAACCCAACACATGCTGCCACTGACGGCTCCTCCCAACTCCAACATGCTGGCCAACATCGAATGAACGCGTTTATATTGTAACACAACTTGTTGGGCTCGTGTTGGCTAACATGTTGTGTATAAAGATAAACCAGGCTTAAAGGAGCTCAATTTAAGTCCTCATGTGATTCGACCTCCATTATTTTGTAAAAAAAAAGGAATAATATGGGGTAAATTAAGATCGGGGATGTTTTTAGAGGGATACGAACCGTTGCGATATTGAACCAGGGTTTCCCAAACCTGTTAGAACGATACACATTCGTTACCCACATATCTTTAATGAGCATGTGGCTGGGGGATGCTATTTTTACTTTCTCTAACTTCTTGGAGAAAGAAGTTTTGTGATCTTCAAAAATATATAGTTTGAGATTTTGATAAATGTCGAAATTTCATGATACTCTGAAACCCAAACGTTGTTTTCACGATACCGTCTGCCAGTGTTGTGTGTCTGTATCTCAGCCAAGAACCGAAACCATTTTACCAATAGGGCTAAAACTTGGTAACAAGGGTTTTAATAAGGTTCCCCCGTGGAATATTTGAAATTAGGTATATAACCATAAAATTAAGGGTAGTTTACTGAAGGGCAAAGAGAGGGGGGGAAATCAATTATCTCAAAATTCTCTCCAACTATTATTATTATTATTATTATTAGCACCGCTTCTTACTACCCGTTCGGGTTATACGCACTTACGCTAATGTGTAATGGTAGGGTGATTGTGAGATGAAATGGAGGACCTAAAGTTTAACGTGGAATCCGAACCACGGTGGAGGCCTGACATTCCCCACATTCACAAGATGTCTTGTCAGAGGTGAAGGAAGGGTTTGGTAATCAGCTAAATCTGTGCCGGGACCGAGGATTGAACCCCGGCCGCCAGCACAGAAGTCTGACACCTTACCCCTAGACCGCCAGGTCACCTCTCCAACTATTAAATTCTTGAATCTACGTACTGCTTAACATTAAAAATAAAATGGCTCTTTATTTGCTTGTCATTCATCTGGAACAACTCCACAACTATGCAAGATACGGAACAACTTATAAATTTCAAGTTGTATTACTATTAAAAATAGAAATCTTTTATTCAAAATATATTTTTGTAAAGCCAATAATCTCCGAGTTGTAAGTATTATTATTATTATTTAGCTCTTTAAAAACAGAAATTAATTGTTATTCTCTTTGATGGACAGAGACTTTCCTCTTTTCTTAATATTTCTGTAGTAGTTTATTTCATTTATGCTGTTTTGTGGAGTGTTTTTGCAACCATGTATATTATTTTGTTTCACAAATTTTACAAGCTATTAGAAATTATTTTATGGCAGTTATTTTAAAAATTATTATTGGATATTATTTACAAAATTATGTACATTATATTTTCGCGGGGTTTTTTTCTCGTTATTTCCCTTTCCTATTTTTGGTTCATTTTTATTTTCAAATAATTAAAAAGTTTCCACATTCCAAAAACTGTCTGTGACTCACCAAAAAGAATTGGCTCGCGACCCATAGTTTTGGAACCGTCGCGATACGCTATTTAATGCGCCTACCTGAAGAGGCGGAGCACAGGTAAGTTTGAAGTGGGGAGGACGGAAAAACACGAGGGGATCAATGTTTCTGCTAAAGAGCTGCCATTTCACGCCACTGGCGGCCGTCGTGCGAACCTAACACCACATTCTCAAGGCTTGTGGTGGGTGCTGTGTCTAACCTTGATTTCATTCCAGTGACGTATTGCATGAATGTGCTCGTAAGACCTTTCATTTCTTTGGTTAATAATCACTTCTATGTGTCATTACCAGTTCATCCAATCATCTCAGCGTTTTTGGAGCTATGAAGTTATTTTAATGGTTAGAATACCCGCATAAGTGGACACGATGACTGAAAGTCAGGCTCAGATAGCGTTCATTCGCCATGGGAGTGGTTATAACTTACATATATCAGAAGATGTAAAAACAGTAAAAATATTATTATGAGCACCACGTCTTACTACGGGTTCGGGTTATACGCAAAAGTTAAAAGAAAAACATTATTATTGTTTGTAGTGAAAGATTTTACAGTCAAACGTCATAAGTAATCAATAAATAAATGGTCTTACTGATCATATGATTTGGGGAATGGATACGTGAGAGTAGATCTGGTAACTTTTGCTAGCTGTCAGTTACCTACACTCCTATGGTGAATGAACTATAATTGGGTTTGCAGTTGACGAAGAGGTTTTAGTTTGAATCCTGGCCGAATGAAATGAGGGCGTTTTTCTTATTTCTTAATTGG
This sequence comes from Timema shepardi, assembly GCA_902151425.1. Classification (NCBI taxonomy): domain Eukaryota; kingdom Metazoa; phylum Arthropoda; class Insecta; order Phasmatodea; family Timematidae; genus Timema; species Timema shepardi. Next base: position 20,273 of record CABFVX010007008.1, read on the forward strand.
TTTTCCACTCTGCCTTCACACAAATACGGTCTCATATGCTCTAAAACTAGAACTTTCGCATTCCTATTCCACTATCTTGTTTAAAATTTGTTTTAGAATGTATGTTCAAGTTTTACAAAATATATTTCTTTAATAAAACTTTTAAAAAAAATATTTTTTTCAAATATTGAATTTTCTTTACTTAAAAAAACTTATTTTTCATCAAATAAAACAAGGAAATATTATCTTTAAAGCTTACTAAATGACGCAACATATTACAAAGTCCCGGCATAAGAGAAGGTGAGTGGGTAAGTGGCCTTGATTGTTAAATGAAACTACTAAATCTTATTTTAGTGGGTTTTATTAAATAACTTTACCATAAATTTGATAAAAATGTTATAAATTAATACAATTAAATAACTTAATCCTATAATGTATAATACATCAAAATATTATCAATTACTACACAGCAAAAATTGGTTTCACAAGCGTTATAAGATCTGCAGTTTTTGTCTTTTGGTCAGGTTGTCTTGTGGAAATATTTTATGAGCAAAAAGTACATCTTACCTTTTAGAAAATAATGATAACTTCCAAGGATTCCCGAGTTAAACCAAAATAGTTTTCTAAATATTGTACTCCCAAAACTTGACAATGTTTACTTTAGTGAATTTTAAGGACTACTTTCTTATTACATGGATGTTATAGAAAGTAATTAAAGAACATGTTTTAGTTTTTCATACGCACAACAAAATTATTCATTTGTAATCATCCCAAGTTCACACAACAAATAATTTTAAAAATCATGAATCTTTCTTGTATTTATTTAATTGATACATTTAACACATGGATTATCAATTACTTTAGCCGTACTTAGGTTATGTCATCTAAGGAACGATTTCACCCACACTGATGGATGTGGCTATGGCGTCAGTTTGGTCATATATTGGATCACCGGGTTCAGTCTGGTGTTCTACGGGGAGAGTTTACCACATGTGATTTATCACTGTGGTTTCCCAAACCCATCCAAAAGTTAACGCGGGGGTATTTTCTATTTTTAAAAAAACACCTTGGATTAAGCCATTCATATCCATTATGTTAAACGTATTTTTCTAGATAAACTTTACATTTAAAGGAGAAGGAATGAGAAGCTTAGCTATGAAAGTTGCGTAGAGAGAGTATGTAAAATCCTATTTGGGAGGAAGGATGAATCGCCTCCAATGTACAAAGCCTTTGACTCGAATGCATCTGTTGAAAAATGGGTCATCTTGACGCATTAATATTACTTTAATATTACTTGAATACAGAGTGTAGTTGGGTGTGCGTTATCGTTCCTAGTTGGCTCTAACTTGAGAGACCTGGGTTCATTTATCGACTGGATGAGCTGTTTTCTTCCCTTCCATATGTTTTTACCACTCTCTCTCCAAACAAGTTCAGATACATTACCTAAAAAAAAAAATTCATGTCTCTCATCCTAAACCTTTATGTCAAATAGTTTAAAACTTAATTACTTAATTAGCCAGAATACTGGCACTAAAGCGTGCTAGTTAAACTATTTTAATAAAACTGAGGGGAAAAGTATGCTTTGTACGGTAAAATTATTACTTTAAATCTTTGAACAACCTATACACTGTCGCACTGGCAGTTTCAAGGAATCATTTCAACTATTGATGGCTACCAACACTTTTATTGATAAAAATGTCCACCTGTATCGCGTACGACATGACTTTCATATTAATAACGCCTGCCGGATTGCGTACGACATGAACTTAATATTCATAACTCCTGATAGATAAATCATATGTCTTATTTATCTGGGAGAAAAATAGGTGATATTACTCAAAATAAAAATAAATTGGCTTAAATTTTTGATTTAGCTTTTTCGTAAGTTTTTTTTACTAAATAATATGTATATTCAAGACCCTATTACATTTTTGGGGAAAAAGGGAGGAGAGCTTTCTGTGGGGGCTTTTGATGAAGTTTTCCAAAATAATAGTTCAATAATTTTTTTTGTTGCATTTAATTTGTCTTGAAGCATTTTAAAGTGTTCTAAAACATAATTAGGGTTTGAGCTGTTAATAATTTAAGCTACGAGCCAAGACATTGACAATGAAAACTAAAATGCATTACTAATCATGGGGAGGGTGGGATGTCATGATCTCGCATAAACACCCTCTCAGCAAGGCCTTTTGTAAAAGTACTGACAAGCTCACAAAAGATAATTATATAATAATAATAAATACCATCCCTTGTTTCGTAAAAGTTATCTTTCTTGACGAAGAAATGTTTTTAAAGAGAAACTTTACATTATTTAATCAAAAAGCAACAACATTTTTGTGTGTGCATATACCACTATGGTTTGTCGGCTAGACATTCCTGGTCTTCTACTGGCAGTGGCGGGTATGTAGCCATCTTCTGTTGTAGGGGCACAATTTAGGTGCGGTTATTTCAACCCGACGAGGTGATGTGGTGTCAGTTTAAGTTTTACACCTAATTCAAACCTCATTAACCTGAACATAACAACGATGGGAACAATTCCTCTTCGGGAAAAATACCAATGGTATAACCTGGAATCGTACCCGGGACCTATAGATTGGTAACCAGGAATGCTGGCTATTTAACTAAGAGGCCGGCCAACAACAGCATCGGTATTACGTTTCAAATGCGTCTTTTTAGCCGCTTATCTGTTTCTGAGTTGGTAAATATCTTAAGAAGATATCTATTATTTTCAGGTTATGTTAATAAAGCCACAACCTACTCAAAAAAACTGGTTTAAAGCTACTATCACTCTTGGTCACCTATTTCCGTTGACATTTATTCGGTGGTAAACAAACAGACAAAAACAATTTTTATTCTATACGGCCGTGTGTTCCACGGTAGTGGGTTATTAGCTTCTGAAACAGCACTTATAGTGAGCTTCGGATAAAACGTGAATTTCTTCCCAACTGTAATTTGGAACAAACTATTTCAGAAGTTCTCCCTTATAAACTAGCTTAGTGTTCTTCAACACCATGTAATACGCGATAAAGGGCCAGTGCTTTTTCAGTTTCTATAGCAAAACATTTTTTGACCAAAATAAATAAAGTATTGCTTCAATAAAAAATAAGTTAAATTTTCTGCACGCGGTGATATCAACAGTCCTTGCATATCTGCAGATATTGTCCTGGAATTTAATTTCAACTTTTTCCCCTCATTTAAAAAGTTTCTCATCTAATGCCGCTATGCTCATGAGCATAACAGATATTCAACAACTGTTGATATAACCATGTAAATAAAATTATTATTTATGCTTCTACAGAAGAAATATTTTATTTATTTTGGCAAAAAAAAATTTACTTTAAAAACTGTAAAAAAACACTGGTCTTTTCTCGAGTTCTCTAACTCACCACCATAAAGTTGAAAGTTAAACATATCAAGGCCGATTTTTAAACTAACATCTGTAATAACTGACTGGTTAAGGAAATTCCACATTCACTTGGTAAACAAGTTTTTGTAGTGTTTGTGTGGTATCTCTTCTTTTGTAAATAACAAAAGAAACGATACCCACCTTCTAAAAAGAGAATTATAATATAATTAGATCACCATGAGAAGAACCTTATATTACAGTTCAAAACGCTATTAAGACATGTTTTCATTTATTTACACTCCAAACATTGTGTTCTGTAAATGCCACCTTTAACGGATGTGACAATTTTAAAATCTGCAAGATAAATAGAGTCGTATTATGTGTTAACGTTTTGGTCTTTTGTGTTCATTTTTTAAATGTCTTTAAAAGGCTCATCCGATTGTGATTAGATAATATTATTTAAATATGAATCAAATGTATGTTAAACGCACACAAGCTAAGCGATTAGCATATTTTAACGTCGGAGGCTTATATATAAACAGGAATCTTCTATTCATATTTCCGAAGCATTTAATGGGGGAAATGTTCTGTAGCTTTGCATATGGAATACTTTCACACCACGCTTTGGATTTTTTTTTACTTAAAATATTTAGAAAAATCTAGACACGTCCACATGATTGTTTTACTCTAGTTACAATTTATTTTACTGATGAAAATATGTTTGAAGTATTATTTTATTATTTCTAATAGTATTTCATATTAAAACAACCGTACACATTAACACGTAAAATTAGTTTTTATACCTGTGAGATTTGTTTTGGACAAGACAAGATTTAAATTTTGACCAAAGTGTGGTTTACAGAAGTGCAAAAACGCTTTATTTTTTTACATATAATTCAAATATATATTTACTGCAGCTATTTAAAAAATTTGTAGAATAAATTATATTATTATATTACCATTATTATCAGCACCGCGTCTTACTACCCGTTCGAGCTATACGATCTTACGCTAATATGTAATGGTAGAGTGATTGCAAGATGAAATGGAGACTTACATTTTAACGTGGGATCCGAACCATGGTAGAGGCCTGGAATTACACACATTCACAAGTCGTGATTAATACACGTCTTTTCATAGGTGAAGGAAGGGTTTGGCAATCAGAATAAATTAATGGCTATGTTTACACACCGAACCTTATAAAGATAGACTATATAATTTAAATAATAGGAAATATAATATGTACTAATATAAATATGGTTAGTTGAAAAAACTAGCACCTTTGGAAGTAAATTAAAGTGTGTTCATATTTAGTAATTAATATGAAGTTTCATCCTTTTACCGAGGATATATATTGTTAGTTGCCTATTAATTATAATTAACTAAACACAAATGTGTATTCTACGCCTCTACGTATTTAACCAAACTATATTATTTTATATAATTTTCAATACTTTTCCCACTTTTTTGTTTACTTTGGACGCAGTTGATATTTTGTTACTACTGTATTATTGCCTTATTTTCAATTAATAAACACTTACCCAGCATCGATGGTCGGATGGTTTACGGCGTCACTCTTACAATGAGCTTGATTGCCGGTGATCGGGGTGGGAAGGAGGGATTCTAATCCTGACTCGTTGCACTGAGGGCTGTTTGGTATTTTTTCCACTCTACCTTCACACAATTTCGGGTACATTTCCTCTAATTTTACCTTATATTTCTCCACTCCATTTATTGTACATATTTGGTTAGCCCGGGGTGTGGAATAAGACGTGGCGCATAAAATAAAATAAAATACTCCTCTTCAAAACTTTGTTTGAAAAACAATATTATGTAGTGAGGGGGGTAACTATTTGACATTTTATGTAACTAACGTGCACTCGCTAAACCAATTGATTACTTATATCAACGCAAGACTTATTTGTTATTGTTTGGTATAGTTATTTGTACTCTGTAAAAAAAAAATCTTAGTACGAAACTAGACAATTATTGTTTAGTACCTTCCACAATTTTTACATTGATATATAAACACGTTTAACGTATTTTCTTTTACAGCTTTAAGTAAAAAGAAAAGTAGACTTTAAAATAAACCTATGTATATACAAACCTAGGTTGGGCCAAATTTGAACTACTTCGAGATTATCGATTGCAGTTCTTGTCGAACGCCACATAGCCCTGTACTTTTCCATGACCATTTTTTCCCCCCACCATGTATTTGTATCCGTTCGGGCTATACGCAGATTGTGTAGACATGACATGATTTTAATTTGAGAGTAAATGTACCCGCATTTTAGTTGAGGTAGAAGCAAATATAAAATCATACTTGACCAAACCTAAATAGTCGTACAAAGTCTTTAAAATTTTGTTAAACAGAATCATTAAAATAAGAGAGTTAATTTGTGATGTTTTAAAATTTATGGCAAATACAATATTATTATTAGCACCACGTCTTACTACCCGTTCGGGTAATACGCACTTACGCTAATGTGTAAGTAGGGTGATTGTGAGATGAAATGGAGGATCTACAGTTTAACGTGGAATCCGAACCACGGTGGAGGCCTGGCATTCCACACATTCACAAGATGTATTGTCGGAGGTGAAGGAAGGGTTTGGTATTCAGATAAATCTGTGCCCAGACCGAGGATAGAACCCCGGACCCCAGCACAGAAGTACGACACCTTACCCCTAGACCACCAGGTCACCTCAAATACAATAGTTTCAAGGTTGATTACAAGTATAACTTATTGATGTAAGAACTACATTGAAACAAACAACTATTATCTTATCTTGGTACTCGCCTGTTGGATTCTACAAGCAAACACTTAATAGGTGCTACAGTAGCTATTGACAAGCAAAAATATTATCATAGGAAGAGTCTTTATCTGATAATTAGAAAACTTGCTCGATTTACTATCAAGTATTTATGCGTCAGGTTATGAAATATCAGCTTTAGTTTTGGATAGGTATTATAAATCCATTTAGATAACACTAATAAAATGGTAAAATAGATAAATGTTGGCAGCAGAAAAAAAAAAGATAGCATGTTCTCAACGCTCTTCTTATTACAATAATACTGTAGTTATTAAAGGTTTCGCTTATCTTGTTTGGAATATTCTAATATACTCTCGGCAAACAATTGGCAACCAAAATATGTTATATTAAAACTGAGCAATATGGTTGAGGGTGCTACATTCATGACGTTGTTTATAGACAATAAACAAGGAATGTGAAATAAATAACAATAGTAGACTATTTTCTTTTTATGTTAGTTTGTTTTAAGAAATAACCAAAGAATAGTTTCTATTCTAACAAAAACATAAATATAAAATAGTTTCTACCATGTAATCAATCCTTGTATGGAATTATGTTTAAGTTACACAATGATTAATTACCCAACAATGGCAAGAAACAAGTCCTATCACAGCTGAAAAATAACAATAACAAGCGCGCACGTACTAGAATGACGTCATTTCACAAATATTTTGTTTAAAGAATATCATTAGGTACATTAAACAATATTTTAGTAAATTGTTTTAGTGTAGTAGTAAAGTATATCAGTTCTTATCAATTGTTAATTTAAGATAATTAAATTGAAAACTAGGTTTATAGGATAAGAACATAATATTTAACTTTAAGCAAAAGGATAACTTTCTTTTTTAACGATTATCTATTGTGAAAATACATTATAAATTTTTTTTTTTACTATTTTCATTTGTGAAACTTGTAGCAAAATATGTGTTTGTCGGTGCATTTTACCACTCCAACTGGTATGCACACTTTTGACGCGTCGCTAGCGACTTTCGAAATCAACGCGTTGCGTGGCGCACCATCCTCCTGACGGGTTCGGCCATCAGCGTGACGGTGATGGCCACCCTCTTGACGGGCTTACAGGCCAGACTCATGGATTTGGGCACCCATTGCGTCATCTCCATAGGAACGTTCACGTAGGGTGACACCAGGGCGATCATCTGGATCAGTACCTCCAGCCACCCGACCACCTTCCGCACGGGGGACAGTGCCGCCCCAACGATCAGTCTCACCTTCTTCTGAAGGGCGGCGGCGACGTTGAGGTAGTCCGCCGCCACGCGCAGCAGCGTACCAAGCTTATCGAGGTAACGCGCCGCTCGGCGGGAAAGACCCGCTATCAGCACGATGAGGGACACCAAGGAGACCGCGAACTCCACGATGAGGTACACGTAGATCAAGGCCTGGCACACCAACTTAGGGATCAGCAGGAGGCGGTCTTTGAGACGTGGGATGACGTCGGACGCCACACGTGCCACGCGCATCGACCATAGGACGGTGGCGTGAGCTCTGCCGACGTATGCGGACACCCGTGAGCAAAGTTGAACGACCAGGTGCAGGCACCTCACGATCCATTCTATCAGTTCTAGACCCAAGTGAGCCTGACGCTTCAGACGTTTGAAATGCTCGACAGACAGGCGCACGTTGCGTCCCACCCGCGTTTTCAGCTTAGAAGCCACAATTGCACATTTTTTAAACTCCCCCTTTGTTTCGTTATGAAATAAAAATAAATTTGCACTCCCCCGCCGCCACCACCACCACCATTACCACCACCCGTAACAACGATCACTCGCGCACCGTAAACAATGTCATATCATCATGACATATGAACTAGTGGACTGAGTACACTGGCACGGACACTACCACGCGGCAAGGAGGTGAACTAACTGAAGCGCCGTACGCGCTTCCTGAATAAGTGAGATACAAATGAATCGTATGACAAGAGGTCGCTATACTATATAGAGTTAGGTTTTGTTACCTCCTCTACCTGACCTTGGTTCTGCCAACACAGGCGACCGGTTATACTCGTTTGATAATCCCGCGTAAGGAAGGTCAATTATTTGAGATCGCTGACTCGGTGGCTGAGCGCTGTTCTCTCACACGTGCTCTCAGACACCTTCGTGATTTTCTTAATATTGTTTCGGTGATACTAGCGTTGCTATTAATACTATCAATTAGACCAGTGCCTTACACGCTTCGGTGACCACGTGGTCTAAGGCGCCACTCTAACATTAAGCCAGACTGCCTAAGACCGGGAGATCGGTGTTCGATTTCGGTCGGGTGTATTTAGGGCAGGTACACTTGCCCTAAATTCAACCTTCCTAATCCCTAACATATTAATTTAATTAGTAAAAAGGTTTGTAACCAGAACGGGTAGTAAGATGCTGTGCTACAAAAAAATTAGTACTTCATAAATGTACATAGATAAGATTTTAAAGATATACAAAATATAAGTTTATTGTATATACATCTACAGTAAGTTTATATACTCGCTTATTAAATGTATGTACAGTACAGTATATCTATTTGTTCCGCATATTATTTTATGTCTGGGCTAGAAAATTTTAAGTACATTAAGAGGGTGAGGGAAAGCTAGGTAGAATTTTGAATATAGGCCTATATCTCAAAATAAATTAAAACAAAAATTAGAGGAATACTCATGGACTTAATCATAAGTTTCTCCAAATTTTTGGAATCCATCCTTTGACATCCATTAAACTAGGCGCTAAGGTTGATTGTGTAGAATTAATCGTACTGTCCTAGACTGTCATTTTGTGGGTCGTGTGCTATAGCATTTTTGAGTGCAAGTAGGGTGTAAAACAATTTTGAAAAAAACCACCTTCAACCTTCAGTACACCCAACATATATTTGAACCTCAATCTCACCGTCATCGGTAGTCTAGTCTACTACAAAGGTGGTGAGTTAGACCACGCGGGTAGCACGTTAGACCACGCGGCCATAGAATAGGGTATTAATAAATATTAAATTAAGGTAATATTTAATTAGTAACAGTAACATAAGGAGGACCCGCTTCAATGCCCAAATTGTCGAAGTAAGGCTTCACTCTCACGTTAGACTGGTCTTTTGATGACCGGGAGATTGGGTTTAGAATCTTGGTCGGGTCTACTGAGGGTGGTTTTTCCTAAATTGTTTCCCACTCACCTTCAACGTAAATGCAGGTATATTACCTCTAGAATGTTTATTTACTCATCCATAGTCATTTATAATAATTATCATGTATGTTTATAACCTGAACCGGTAGTAAGACGCGGTAATAAATAAAAAACGGGTGAAAAAACTTTTATTATCTCCAAACACATTTTAAATTTCTCGCTATCTTACAGGTAAATAAAGTATTGTGATCGTCAAAAAAAAATTGAACTCTAGATTTTGGTGAATTTCGACGTTTCATGACCCCCCGAATCCAAAAAAGTGTTTTTGAATTTTCGTCTCTCTGTCTGTTTGTACCTCGGACTAAGAGTCTAAAATGTTTTACTGATTGGGCTGAAACATGATAACTAGGGTTTTCATGGGATGCCCCGAGGGTTTTTTGGAATAGGGTATCTAACCCTAAGATTAAGGGTAGTTTACTGAAGGGTGAAAAGATTAAAAAATCGATTTTCTCAAAATGGGCTCTAAATCTCATTTCTAAGTATTGTTTATTATTATAAACCAAATGGCTACTCTCAATATTTAGGCAAAATGACTTTAAGGGTTCTGGTCTGATACGTAAATTCTCATTTTTTATCACATCTCCGAAACTATATGAGATATGAAATTACTTATCACTGAAAATATGTGGGTCTGTTTATAATACACATATTTTATTTGAAGCATATTTTTATAAAACCAATCATTTTCAAGCTAAACGCAAATATATATATATATATATATATTCAACTTTTCGAACACTTAAGGTCAAGTATAATGATAATAATAATAACTAGCGCCGCGTCTTACTACCGTTCGGGTTATACGTTTTAAGTACTAATTACTCTAATGGATTAGGAATTGGGAAGATTGAATTAGAGAAATGAACCCGCATTTGGGTGGAGTGAGAGTGGAAAACCATTTAGGAAAAACCACCCCCAGTTCACCCGACCGAGATTCGAACCTCGATCTCCCCGTCATCAGCAGTCGAGCTCAACACGACTAGCGCGTTAGCCAACTACGCCACCGAGGCGGGTGTCAAGTATAATGACCGTAATAAAATCTAATCCGAGATGTCGATGGATGTCAACGTTCCATGACCCCCCTGAAATCTAAAAAGTTGTTTTTGGAATGCCATCTGTCTGTGTGTCTATTTAAGCCTAAAATTAAGAGTATTGTAGTAAAGGACGAAAAGAGAAAAATTCAATTTTCTCAAAATTGGCTCTATCGATTTTGATAAAATTCATAGTTAGGCGTTGATTAAGATTATAAACCAAATGACTATTTTCATTTTTCTATGAAAACTACTTTTAGGGTAGGCTACTTTGCAGAAGCGAGAATTTTCTTATCTCCGTAACTATTTAAGATACTAAATAACTTATCATTGCAAAATTGTACTACAATTAAAAATACAAATAATTTATTTGAAATATATTTTTATAAAACCAATAGTTTCTGAGATATTGGCAAATATATTATTACAATTTCGTGAACTTTAGTTATAAAGATATACTACTTGAGTTGTAGCGCAATAATTTTCAAATTCCATTGAGTGAGTAGATAAGCTTCTCAAAAAGTTTATGTTCAAAAAGCAAAAAGTTTATGTTAATTGTGTCTTTAACCTCTTAGGGGAAATGTTAGTAAAACAATGATTTATCTCTCTCATTTTAGACTTAATAGTCAATATTCACCTTTTTTATTGGTCTAAATTTATAAATGATGGATGTAATAAAAATGCGATAACCATAATATAAGCAACCCCTAATAAAATGTCGGAAATATTAACTTAAGATCGAAATTTTAATACAAATTATTGACCCTTGTGGACCCAATATCGATTTTTTGGGGTCCAAATATACTAGTCAGAACTTTCTTTCAAAACAAAATCATAACATTTAAATCCGGGAGTCAAAAAATGTTTAATGTAAATATATTGCAATTTTTTCTCGGGTTTACTAGTGTATATTATTTCGTTTCACATGTATTACGAGTTTTGAGTAAATACTTCAATTTATTTTAAATGGTATAAGAAATTCCGTGCGTAGTTCCGTACCATTTATTTATTATTAGGTCAAAATTTATATTATTATAAAATATTTAAAGTGTTATTGTATAGATGTTTATAGCAATAAACATCGAAAGTGACAGCTGCGGACTACATTACTTGACGTATGAACGCACGAAAGTAGACTCGAATGCTTTTCTAGCTCTCAGAAAATAGATTAGGATGAAACTTAGACTGGAGCTTGAATGCCACTAACTACTTTAAATTTTAAAAGATGATGGTACAGTATATCAATTATATTGACTACCTACCTCACACTAAACAATAATTTAATTATAAAATAAAATATGCTAATTGCTTTTACTTGTAAATTACGCTTGTCCTTTTCTCATAAAGGTGAGATAGGACGTAATAATAATAAAACATGAAGAAAAACAGATAAAAAAACATTATCTTTTGTCTTAAGTGCGTGTTAGCCTCATCGCTTCGATTACACAATTTTAGCAGCCCAGTTAATTTAAGTATTGTGGGTTTAGTTGTTTTTTGTTTAACAGTTAACGTAAACCTTTGATAAAATAATCAGACTATATCAACAAAGAATTTACAAAGTAAAGCCATCATTACTAATACTGCTCATCGAGCCTTGGACATTTTTTAAATTGAATAGCAGGATGAATTCGTTTACGCATACAACCCTATGCATGACCAAATAAACATTTGCTAAGCTTCAATCCACATCAGTACACATATCCACGAACTTCACTCGGATCAGTGGGTATTGTAATATTTTATTTTAATCATAACCAGCTTATTTATAACAAAACAACATAGTGTAATTTATAATACGCATGAGTGTGAAACGTACTCTCTTACCTAAAGTGACAAAAAAAAAAATTAGGATGTTCGAAAACAAGGGGCTTAGGAAGATATTTGGTCTAAAAAAGGATGAGACTACTGGGGAGTGGAGTAGGTGTTACACAATTATGATTTACACACCCTGTACTCATCGCAAGGCTTTGATAAGATAATTATCAAGTCTTGTAGATTACAGTGGGCAGGACATGCAGCGCTAATGGGAGAATCTAGAACCGTGCTCAGGGTATTGACTGACAAAACCAATGGGAAGAGACCATTGGGAAGACCTAGATGGAGTGGGAATATAACATTAGAGATAGGGTGCAATGAGGTGGACTGGATAGAACTAGCTCAAGATAGGCATAGGGTGCAATGAGGTGGACTGGATATAACTAGCTCAAGATAGGGATAGGGTGTAATGAGGTGGACTGGATAGAACTAGCTCAAGATAGGGATAGGGTGTAATGAGGTGGACTGGATAGAACTAGCTCAAGATAGGGATAAGGTGTAATGAGGTGGACTGGATAGAACTAGCTCAAGATAAGGATAAGGTGTAATGAGGTGGACTGGATAAAACTATCTCAAGATAGGGATAGGGTGTAATGAGGGGGCTGTATATAACTAGATACAGATAGGGATAGGTGGCGTACTTTAAGTACGGCAATAAACTTTCGAGTTACTAATTTTATAGAGTTAGTAATAATAATACTAACACTTTTATTACTAAATAATTCTACTTGATTATTCGAGCATGTGAAAGTACTATTAAAATTATCTAGTATTTTTCAACCCGGGTCATAGTCTGGGATATACGTATTAGAATAGGAATGAGGAAGGTGGAATTTAAAGAAAATAATACACCCACGTTGGCATGGAAGCTAATTGTGAAATTATAAAGCTAGGGGAAAAAACCCAACCTTGGTTAAGCCCAGCGAGGATTCTAACCCTGACCTTCCCAGCACTCTCAAGTCAGAATAGATGAGCCTGCCAATATTTATTACCTGTCATAACTGATGTGGGTAGTAAATAACATATATTCTTAATATTTATTTATTACACATCAAGTGCGCACATACAGTTCTAGGAATTATTAATTATTACCATTACCCGCTTCGGTGGTTGCATGGTCAAAGGCGTCATTATCGCAAGAGACTAGACCTGGTCGGGTGTACCAAGGAAGTTTCCCCCCCTAAATAGTTTCCCACTCTCTTTCCACGTAAATGCTGGTTCATTTCCTCTAAATTCAACTTTCCTCATCCCTAGCCCAATGACGTAATTAGTACATAGGTGAATAATCCAAACGGGTAGAAGGAAGTGATGCTAAAAATAATCCGCTGTACTAGATAGGATAGATTAGAGCAGTGGTATTCAACCTGTGTTACGCGTACCTCTGGGGTTAGGCCAACATGTTTTTAATTTGCGTACAAACCCTTCTGAACGCTATTATGCTGTGTGCATTTCTGAAATACTTTCCACATGTTGAGAAGCAGAACAAAACACATGATTGGATAGCAAATCCTTTTGATACCACAACAGTAACTTCATCTGAACTTTCCACCAAATTTAAATATGATTTAATGAAATTTTCGTCAGTATAACCCGAACAGTATTAAGACGCAGTGATAATAATAATCATCATTATAATAATTGAAATTTCTGCTGATAGCATTCTAAAAGCAACATTCAAGACTGCATCAATTTGCGATGTCTGGACAACAGCTCGCCATGAGTTCAAAGACTTAAGTGACATTGCTATTTTTAAAGCTTCTTCCATTTCCATCTACTTATTTGTGTGAAACCCGCCTCAGAAGCGAAATTAGCTAACTCGATAGTTTCTTGTTTAGCTAGACTAGCGAGGACTGGGAGATCGAGGCTCGAATCTCGGTCGGGTGAACTAGGAGTGGTTTTTCCTAAAAGGTTTTCCACACAAATTTGGGTTCATTTCTTCTAAATTCAACCTTCCCAATTCCTAACCCATTGGCGTTATTAGTACATAAGCGTACAACCTGAACGGGTAGTAAGACGTGGTAATATAATTAATTAATTAATTTGTGTGAACAAAGCTTTTCCGCAATTACATCAAGGAGAGGAATGTTAAGAATCCTGAGCCAGGCCTCATCCTCGAACTCACTAACTCTCGTCCCCACGTTGAACTACTAGCTTCTAGAAAACAAGACCAGGACTCATCCTCGCACTCACTAACTCTCGTCCCAGGGTTGAACTACTAGCTTCTAGAAAACAAGACCAGGCC
>CABFVX010007009.1:0-14957 GCA_902151425.1 Timema shepardi
TCACAATCACCCTACCATTGCACATTAGCGTAAGTGCGTATAACCCGAATGGGTAGTAAGACGTGGTGCTAATAATAATAATAATAATAATAACAATGATGAAGGAAAGGGATGAGAGGAACAGGATACAGGCATGCGAGATGAAATTTCTGAGGAGTAGGCTGGGAGTGATAAGGAGAGAGAGGAGGAAACCTTTAGGATACTGGACAGGATAAAGAAGGTGAGATTGATGTGGTATGGACAAGTGAAGAGGATGGAAGAGGGGAGGACTCCAAGAAGGATGCTCTAAATGGAGGTGGCGGGCAGGAGTGTGGAGAGGAGAAGAGTGGATTGGGCCGGTGTGGAGGAAGAACGGTGGTGGGAGGACACGATTAAATGGAGAGGAATATGTTCAATATAGACACTGCCGGCGGTAGGAAACTGCATGATGATGATGATGATTATTTGTTTTATAATAAATAATGAAAGATAATTTAACTGAGTGAAAAACTTTATGGAATGTTTTTGCATTTATAGAATTGTTTGTGATAGGATAAAAAAAAAAAGTGTCACCTGATATGAATTGAAACGGCATAAGCCCATTGGTAAAGCAACCAGGCACCAAGATAAACCTAAAAGTTTTCAACATCAGTTCATACAAATTCATTTAATGTTTTTGTTTAATACTCCTGGACTATTCCAGTATCTACAAGTAATGTTTTTAAATATCTAAGTTACTAATGTAGATAAATAATAATCAGGACAATGTAATATTCTGCTTATCCAGAAAGGTAGCAAGCTTACTTTGGCGGATTACACTATGGTACAACAAAATATAGAGCCATAGGGCCACAGTGTAGTTCGTAAAAGTAAGACTGCTACCTCTCAGGTATAATGGAGTGTGCATGCACAAAACAAAATACAAAGATTAACAGTGTGAATTAATAACTTAAATAGTAAATAAATAAAACATAAGTATATTTTATTCTGGACATAGTATGGAACTCTAATTACTTGTATATTAATAACATTTATTTTTAATTATGTGGTTAAAAATATATTTGAATTTTATATTTTACATCTATTTTCTTAACATATGTTTATAAGTTCATCTAGTCCTTGTAACAGTTTAGCAGTGATTTGTGCTTTATTGATGAAATACTAATGTATTCGCAGCTGACAACCAACTTGGTTCACCTAATTAAAATATATCACATGATAAGATGGCAGAATTTTTAAACTACTGCATCAAATACAATTATATTGACATTTTTCAAATCTTACTACTTTTATATGAACAAATTGTAATATTATTGTAATACTACATTAAGTAGCCCCGTGGCTTCTTTGGTGCTGACTGACAGCTCACAGCTGACTTCTGACAGACAACATTTAGGTATATAACTAAAATTTGACTGCCAGAAGTGACAGCTGCTAAACACGTGTTTTTGCAGATCATATGGTTCGGCGTAGGGATACGTAGTTTGGTCTGGTAACTTTTTAAATCTGTCAGTTGTCAGATGTGAGCTGTCAGTCAGCACCAAAGAAGCCATGGGGCTACTGTACATCACACCATTCCCTTCAGAGGTAGGAAAGAAACTGTGCCTGTAACTCAAAAAACAACAATTCCATATTTAATCCATCCTCGTTCTCCCTTTGCGTCAACAACATTCATACACTGAGTCATACATGTTCTTTTATTCTTAAACACTTAATGTTTCTCTTTTTCACATTCATATACAACCTTTAACCATGTCTTATATGGCTTACCCCCTTCCTTTTGCTCCACATACACTCTTCCATCATATATTTTCTTTGTAATTTGATCCACACTCATCCCTCAAAATGCCCAAACCAATGTAAATATAAATATAGCCCAGATGGTTAGTGAGAATACAGAAAACAAAACATAAACACTTACTTGTGTTTCTGAATTTCACTGATGCCGCCCTTTTGGTAGCCAAGCCTTTCTGCAGGATTATCTCTGAAATGAGAAACATTTATTATGATTTTGCAACAAATTACAATACCAAGGACCTTGAAATGAAAGTCTTTTAGAATATTAACTATAAAACAACAAATATTTTCATCCCTTCACATCAACTATGAAACGAACACTCCAAGTAACAGTCTGATAATGTACTAATGCTGTGCAAGACTTGACACTCATTTTTACTCTTTAAAGCGCTGTGACTTATAGGAGATAACTACCAGCCTCTTCTAAGAAGCTCTGGATTGAGCATATTATCATGTTAAAGGAAACAAATTTCTAAGAGTATGATAGGGCTTGGATACAGAAATAATTGACTTTAAAAAAATACTTTGCAGTTATTATTAAATCTACTTATAAAGGGATGATTAGTAATTGTATACAACAAAGTGGTGCAGTGGAATCTATACTGAAAACGAAACTAAAAGTCTTCATATTGCTGGAAGTGTTTCTTTATCGAGAGACTGATAAGGACAGGTCAGACCAAGACTACCATTATGTCATAGAGATGTTGTTGACCTGGATAGTGGAACATAGCATGTTCATAGGAGATGTTCATAGTGTCCACCATTTTGCTCGCAACACATTTATTTAAGCCCTCCTGCACCAAGGCTCATGTTAGTTGAAAGATGTACAGTATATGTAGGATCGTATTTCCAGCAGCCACAATTGCATTCCACAGATATTCTTTCGTGTTGTGCCATTGGGAGTACACAATTCCTTTCATGTGGCTCCACGACCAGAAGTCGCACGGTGTAATATCGGGAGATCACGCCGGCCATGTAACAGACCCGTTGCATCCAATCCATCACCTGGGATAATATTCATCCAAATGGCGTCTCACTGCATGGTTGTAATGTGTATGGTCTCCGTCCTAAAAGTTCAACCATGTTTCCAACGTAATGTCCTCAACCATGTTTCCAACGTAATGTCCTCCAGTAGTTGGGGAGAACGGTCTACAGAAGGTGGAAGTAGTTTTCACCTCGTAGTTGTGTAGGAATTTTATATGGTCCAAGTAGAATATCACCCATAAATCCTGCACAGACGATTGTGTATTGATGCCCCATCTTACCGGCCATTTTCAATCACAGTAAGTAAATGAGTGGTGGTACGTTCTATGTCTCCGGCACTCCGAATGATTCATGCACAATGCTGCCCCAAAATGTTGCCATATCTTGATAATAAAGGGGTACCGGCAATATGTTGTTATGAGACCTTTAGTTTATTTTTCAGTGTAAATTCCATTGCACTACTTTATTGTATACAATTACAAATCAACATTTATTATATATATAGAGTATATTTGAAAAAAATGTATATTCATATATATATATATATACTCAACAATAATAAAATGTTTTAAAAATATATACAGTATAATAATACTATATTTTCTGCCCCTTATGTAAATTTAAAACAGTTTAAGATATTCAAAATTATATTATATTTTAATCTTGTTTTTGGCACTGGGTTTACAAGGTATTTCAATATTTTAACAAACAAACATTTCAACACTTCTGCCTTTCTCTTGCCCAGACAAGTTTGAGTCTTCTTCGAAAGTAAACAAGGAAAAGGACGAGGAAGGGACGCAGACCGTTGCTTGTAGAAAATTCTAGAATATCAGTGATAAATAAACTTTCTCTTAGGTACATCTTTTCCAAATGTACCGCACCCCCATTATTCATTGAGACTTCGCATGGGTAACATGTACAACCCGCGCCGAACATTTTGATATGAATTTGATATAATTACTCTCTCACAGAGGAGACTAAGTAATTTGACACAGTCATCCGGCATCGGTAATGCTGCCAGTTGGGATATTGGATCGTGTGACCCATGTATTCATATTTATAATTGAAGGACTTATTAATGTGTTTTTGAATTGAAGGACTATAGAAATTTTCAGAGCATATTTAAATTGCAGTAGAGTCTCAAATATCCAACCTAAACGACACAGATAGGTGGTCGGATTACTGAAATGTCGGATAATACGGAAACAGGTGAAGGAGAGAGAAGGGCATAAAAAAAAAATTAAATTACCATAAAGAGAAGTGCAGAATAGGTATGAAATAAGGTTTGTTAATAATTTATTGCTCTATAAGTACAAAATACATTACTGTAATGCAATAAATTACAAAACTTTTATTTTATGTAAACAAAACTTTGGATATAAAATTACTGTAGGAGGTACCTGTAGTGAAATTCAATTTTTTTATAGTACTGTAGATATTTGCGAAATGGCAGACAAAGCAGCAATGGGAGACAATATTATGGGTGCGCGTGCAGCACAGCAATGTGTGACCCACCCACTAACCAAGAAATGATGGTGGCAGTAAAATAATATGTATGTGCATACTGCTCAACAACATAAACCACACATCATGAGGATACATCATATTAAACGGAATGTCGGATTATAGAGACTCTACTGTATGTTTTTAATAAATAACTAACCTAACACACCGCGAAACCTTTGTCACAAACGTGAAATAGCAACAGTGTGAATCTATATTTAACTGACCGGCAAAGTTTCTTGATGAGTGCGGTAGCATTCCTAGTAATGTTACGCGGGAACTCGATGGCATCTATGCCCTTCAAGATGATGTTGTACGTCTTCATGGGGTCAGCGCCCGTGAATGGAGGGGTTCCTGTCACAGAAACATTGTGATGTACAGAGCAAGAGGAGTTTGCAAAGCTTTTATATGACAAAGTTGGAGGTCAAATTTACCTCCCTTTAACTTACCACATTAACCTTTGCATCTTTGAAACATTTTGAAATAAGGAATTTTTTTTATACATTATAAACAGGTTTGATTTCACTAATTACTCTGACATATCTCAACATAAACTATTTTTTTGGACAGCTACTAAACAGTATTTTAGCACCAACGAAGGATTAAATCACATCTGTAATGTAAGCATGGATACATTCGGATATGGAGATATTGAAGAATAGTTTTTTCTCTCTAAACCTTTTTCTTTACCTTGATGCATTTAATAGATAATTTGAACATTAAAAGTAGCGTTATGTGAGAATAACATAAACCTTACCTTCAACTTAGGTTTTGAGTTTTCTTTGTATGTTTCAAGATTTTGCTTGATATTTAAAAAATGACCTTCCTACACACCTAAATATCAATTCAGTAAATTGATCGATTAGGTTTAAGCTACATACTAATATTTATATAAACAGGTGGTAAAATATTCTACTCGACAATTAACACAACTGATAAAAACTTACATTAAAAATTAATTAACAATTAAATGAGGATAAAAGGGGGAAAGCTTACAGACTTGCCAAAATATTATAAGTCTAAAAATTAACATTCAAAACACAACAAATAACATTTGTGGGCCCACAGGGTGGGGGTAGCGAAAACTGTGTTTTAAATATGATCTTTTGGATAATTTTCTGATACATGTGTACGTCTTGCTGGTCCATCTTTTTTTTAAATTTGAATTCTGATGTTTGACACTAGTTTTTCCTTTGTTTAAAAGTAAAATTATAATAATTGTGTACATGAGTATTTCTTAGATCAAAGTTGGTGTGTGGAAGTAGTGAGTAAGGGTGCATGATGTCGTGAAGCATCGAGTGCATGTAAATGAGAACAGTGAGTGCAGCCATCTATAATCACTACAACCCGCCTCGGGGGCGTAGTTATCTAACACTTGAGTTTCGTATTGAGCTAGAATGCCAAGGACAGGGAGATCAGGGTTCGAATCTCGATCAGTGAACTGGGGCATGCCCCCCCCCCCACCAATGGTTCTCCACTCTCCCTCCAAGCAAATGTGGGTTCACTTCCTCTATATTCAACCTTCCCAATTCCTAACCCATTAGTGTAATTAGTACTTAAGCGTATAACTGGAATGGGTAGTAATATGTGGTGCTAAGTAGTATTATCATTATCCTCATCACTCCAAGTTTACTGTGAGATGCTCACAGATTATATTGGAAAATTACATACCCATAAGTATTATCAGTCATAGCTCTTTTAAGGTCTGATGATCTTAAATAATGAGTGAGGAATGATCCTTGGAAAGGAACAAACTTAATATAGTTTGGTTGTTAGAGTAACGGTGAACAAATACCTAAGTTCAATTGATAGATCTGTCATTTTTAAACTAAGCTGATTAGCTGAATACATGCTAGTAGTTCAAACATATTAACTATTAAGTACCGTACAATCTCCATAGGAGGGGCCTTTTAGATAGTAAAAACATATTTTCCCCGGCCACAGTTGATAGCATTTTAAACATTTTTTTATTAGTGTTAGTTTATAGATATTAATAATAATTGTCAAACGGGACAGCACATTAATGTAGATATGCTAGCTTTCTATTTGTCAAATAAGGCCCTTCCTATGCAGTGGATCCTTGTGTGTTCACAAAATCAAAATTACAATAAATTATATTGAGTAAGTATATATTATACTATGGTATATCATGGTATATAATATTATCTCGATTAGGTGAATAAAATGCCAATTATATTTAAAATAGAGATATAGGTGCTCATTTAGTTTAACTAAACCAACTTAGTAGATACATATGTAAACAATATACACACATAATGTATGGACACAAAAAATAGCTTTGAATTTACTTACTACAACCAACAATTAGTTGACTCCTAGATTGGGTTGATCTACTTTTTATATAATCCTGATGAGTTAATTTATCACTATTTAGAATAAATTAAACTTTAACCATCTTTAAATAAACATTAAAAAACAAAAATGTATGTTGTTTGATCCATCTATGCGTTCAACAAAACTAATATCAATTTTATAAGATATATATATATATATATAGTCTATATATATATGTATATATATAGTATATATATATAGTATATATATATATATGTATATGTATATGTAGGGTCTAAATATATAGCGACACAAGTTTTAAATAAAGTATCTTTACATATATAAAAAAACTACACACTCGAATTACCAATCAAAAGAAAGAAGATTACTTAAAATTATTTGTTCAAACTGCTTGGTTAAATTCAATGAATAGTGACTGGATCTATGAGGGACAAAAAGTCTCAGTTTGTTTATATCAGCTCGAATAGCTCAATTCTCGAGGGTTGTTATAGGGGGAACTAGTCAAAACTCTTAACATGTTCACAGCAACACACGTCTACCAACCTTAGGTTAAATCTCCCATAAGAGCTAAGTTATTGTTATACGCATGCACATCAGTGCTTCAAATGGAACACATTTTTACAATGCAATTTTTTTTTTATGGAAAGTAAAACTAAAATAGTATATAATTGTAATCAAAATAATGGGTGCTCACATGCTCATATATATATATGAGCCACCAGTGTTCCAATGATAATAGACTAAAACATGTATTGAGAATAGGAAGCTTAAATCAGCTTTATTCATTCATTCATAAAGTTATCTAGTGGAACTCTTGTAGGTCCCATTAATAATATAGAAATTAAACATAAACACATTCAAGCATAACATTTTGTCAAGGACAGCAAATATGATATCTGATTGTTTAGGAATAATGAGTATACATCAATGGGATGAAAGTAAAGTTATTACTATTTGCGCTAAAGAAAGCGTGTGTTTCAATATCCTTGTGTGTTTAACTAGTTCTGTGCTCTATAATATTTATAAAAGCTGACCTTTGTTGACCTAAGCTAATTTACTGTCACTTTCTGTTAGCAAAGGAAAAATGGCATCAATTAGCTATATTAACTTAAACAATGAAAAGAGGATAGAAGGGCAAGACCTACACATTTAACCAGAAAACTGTAGGCCTCAAAGTTCACAATTAAAACACACAGTTATGTAATTTTCAAGGAACATCAGTCCCCTTCTTAGCAGAAGAGAGTAAAACACAGACTGGACTACGGCAGTATGACTAGAGTAGATATGGTTACTTAGATACTGCTGTTGCCAGTTTCTTGATTCGCAAAAAAAGTTTAGGCTTGGATTCTGCAGTTGCCTGTTCATAATTGTGTCTTTACTCTTGGTAAATGGATAGAATGTTGTATTTATAATATATTAAATTATCTCTTAAGAAGGGGACTGAAATAACCCAAAAATTACATATTCATTTGTTTTAGTGTGTTTTAATTCTGAACTTTTAGGCTTACAGTTTTAAGCTAAGTGTGTAGGCCTTTGCCCTTCCATCCTCCTTTAAATGTTTAATTTAATTTATTTTAGCAAAGATTTAATCAATCTAGTTCACTATTACAAACAACATAAGCTACTTGCAATTAGTTTGAAGAGTAATAGCTTACCCGTGAGTAGTTCAAACATAAGGACACCCAATGACCAGTAATCTGCGCTGATGTCATGACCTCGATTTAGTATAACTTCAGGGGCTACATATTCTGGTGTACCACAGAACGTCCATGTTTTACGCCCGTGCTGAAAATACCAAACAGATTTAGCAATGGGCCACCTATTTAATAACATCATTCCTGTCCTGGAATCATTATAGTGTTATATTCAAACTATATAACATAGATGTGTTTAGTGTAATTGCTACACGAGCTTTTTGTAATATGGTTCTAGTTTAGTTTTAAAACGCTCCCAAATCTTTTTAGCATGTTGGTCAACCTAGTGTAACTATTTTTACTAAAATAAAGTGCCAGAGGGTTCTTTTTGTGCCGACCACATGACACACACTATCTGCAAAAGATGTCACTATCTTCGCCAGCTGACTACAGCCGCTTGGTTGTAGCTCGGTTGGAGGCTGATGCAATGGAGTTTTTTTATTTGGTTGGATTAAGATAAAATGATACTTATGAAATGATATCTATTTCCTCTTTCTTTGAATAAAAAAAGTTGAATTTACAAGCCCTTATTGATTTGTAAAGACTGTCATGTATTTCCATCAGAACAGAAGAATACTTTTAAAAATGCTCTTATTTTTAATGGTTTTTTGTAAATGTGTTCCAGTACTATTCCGTGGAGTTGAAGTTGTTCTACAGAGTGCAGGCCTTTTTCTCTTTACATGTATATAGACGTAGCATGGATCATTTTACCCTTTACTACTTTGTTTATAGCTAATTATTCAAGATAAACAGTGCTATAGTTATCTTTTCATCTGCCCTGTGCAAGTTGTATTTTTCAGCCCCTATTTTTAAAAATAAAAATAAATACAATATCACAATGGTTTATAAATAATTTTTGTGTACAGGCATACCTTGACTTTTGTCATTTCATTGCTTCGCTCTTTTTTCGATTTTAAAATATAACTATGTTTCCAAATTATGTCGCTTTCCTTCCTTTTTCATTGGTGCATTTTGTCTCATGTTGAGCAGTAGTTTATCCAAGAAATGACCGTTATAATGTGTGTGGGTAGCACTATTGAGGTTATTTCATGGAAAAACTAATGCTCGCTGTGTTAGCAAGAAATTCAACACCATTCAGTCTTTGACTATAAGTCGTAGTGTGTTCACTGTTTCTGTACTTTTCCCATTTAATCTCTTATATTTGCGATTAAAAATATCAAATTAATTCATATGTATTATCATATTTGTTAATGTGTGCCCTATATTACTTATTTGTGTGGTTTAAGATACTGTAATCTACTTTAATACTAATGGGTCCAAAGTGTAGTGACAATGTTTAAATAACTCATAAGGTTCTCAATTTGCAAGAAAAGCTTGAGATAATCATTTGAGATGCATTTTCAGGCAAAATAAAGGCTATACTTCAACTTTTGTCAGTGCTGCAGTCAGTGGCCCATAACTTTCGAGAGAGTGAAGAATACCTACACTCAAGAAGTATACAAGATCATTCACATGTATTTACAAATACATTTAATTATTTTAATTGCACTTTTATGGATTTCAATACAGTTAATTTATTGATTACATCATAGCGATATTAAATTTAATTGAAACTATGGAAAGATTGGATGATAACCGTTCTTGTCTGATGGTCAATCTTAAATAAGTCTTAATTAATGTGAACTCAAACTTCTTTGATGAGATACAAGAAATGAGAGAAATATTCGTAGAGCAACAAAGATATTCAGCTATGACTCAAATTAATCAAAAGTCATGAAAATCATGTAGGATATCAAGTAAAGTTGCAGTTTTAATGTCTTATATCAATGTTGACGCTTCAAACTTCAAGCTTGAATTTCACATGTGAGCTTGTACATGTTTTTAAATATTTCACTATAAGGAAAACCTATTTTAGCTATATGTGGGTTTTTTTTTTGTTTATTTCCTCTTTTAGGAGGTTGTGTTGCGCATTTCACACTCCTCCCTGATAAATTCCGAATTCCGGTCAGGGGATTGGGTGGTGACGATCAGCTTTATTTAAGAGGTAGGCAATGGCAATAATGTAAAGTGCAAAATGTGTTATTTTTTTCATTGTAAAAGCCATATTGTGTTCTCCCCTTTTATTTGTTTCTATCTACCTTTCCTATACCTTCTTCCAAATATAATATTTAAATATTTGTTATGCTTAATTGTGAGATCTCCCGCCAATTCTTGTAAATAAATAACGCTCGTCGATTCTAAAGACTAGCCAGAGAAAAGTAAAAATCGTCACAGACAGTTCTAAGTCACTCATAACACCAATCTATTTGAGACAATAGAGTGTCAAAAATGATTTGAATTTTCCTTAAATAATTATTCAGGTGTCACTCAATTTCTTTCACCCGGTGCTTCATCTATTTCCATTTTCTTAAAAAGTTGAAGTAAAATTAGTTAAAAAAGAGCGTAAACAATATTTTCAGTGGTAGCTGTTGAGTAAAAAGTAGCACAAACCAGGACATAAACACAAAAACTTGCTCCTGTCGTGCGCGCGGCGCATCAATCAATCCTGTGATTTATTCATTCATTCAAATGTTGGTGAGAAGAGCATGCCCAATGACTGAGAAAAGCAATGACCAATCGCTGAACCAAGGCGATGGGCTGCCTGGGTCCACGGGGCGTGAGACATCTGAACCACACAACAGAGCACGAGGGCAAAATTTACAATTTGAAAATATAATTATGTTTGACCGCTTTTTGTACCCAGCTCCATTTCAGGGCCCCCTTTATCCTGGGTCCACTGCCTAAGCATCTCCTCCCTAGTTAACATACTGATGATAAAGGACATCTTTGAAATTTTAAATTATTTAAGTATTCAGTGCTTTTTTTTTCTAAAAAAATAGGTGGGTATACTGTTTTTTTAAGTAGTGCATTTTAATGCTGTTTTTTTTTTACTTTCAAATTCATTTAATATCCAGACTGTATGATCAAAGTCAAGTTGTATGTTTTTAAACTTTGGAATATAGTAGGTCTCTGTTAAAGGTTAAGATATTTGCGAAAAAAGATTTACAGTACTTATGTAAGTGAAAAATGTTTATAATAAACTCCAAATATGAGTCATATCTGAAACATATCCCAAAAGTAGCCAAGATTCAACAAATTTTGTTCTGGCTATGGGTCTTAAAATTTGTTTCTTTTCACCATTGGTGATGGAAAAAAATATTTTATTTAAGCAATATGTGTGTGTTTGTCTATTTAATTACAAAATACACTCGAGTTTTACACTAATTGGCAGATTGTTGTGAACTTGCATCACAGTAAAACTCCCCTGACAACCGAAAAGGATTGCTCACTTAATGACACCAGCACAACTGCTCACAGATCACACAACTTCTTGCCGGCTGTTGTCACTTGCCCTTCTGAGTTTCGTTGTGGCGAATAGTAATTAACATGCCTGATCCTACACAAAGATTCTTGACCGACAAAACAGAATTTTTAGACACTCGTTCCCACATTCATGCCATGTACTAAAGCATCAATGTTGCCATTATATTATAAGCTGTATCCCCGTGTTACCCCAGAAAAACGCAATGAGTATAAGTTAGCATACAACTTTTTTGCCATTTCATGAATGAAATCATCAATAGCTGTTTGATTATTTGATATATTTATATTTAACCATTAAATAATAATTTGATATGATTATATATGATAAACTAATTATCTTAATTTTCAATTTTAAATATGAGGAGTGTATTGAAGGATTTTAATAATGACTGTGTAGCAGTGTTAAAATCCTTCAATAGAACGAAATGTAATATACTCCGGCTTAGAAACTGGCACAATGATGAATTACTCGGTCTAGAAAACTACCCAACATACATATTTAACTGTCTCACATTTAATTTAAAGCCTTTTGCAACAATAACATTTCCTGCCAACCCCAAATGACTATAAGAGAACCCCAAGATAATTTTTAGTCCATATGAGAAGCTTTCATCCTTCAACAAATAAGTTGTAAACAGTGAAGCTTACTTCTTGTTCAGTCTACTACTTCTTGAGAAGAATTCCATGTGGTATTAAAGTACTGAATTTTTTGTAAAATGTGATAGTGTTTTATTATTTTTATTCATTTGGAGTATTTAGAATGTACTTTTGAACCAAGGGATTAAATCAGTACACGAGAATGTCTATGAGGAAGAGCGAAAGGGACAATAATTTTGCCGGTAAAGGTATTTCACATACCTTCCAGAGTTTTTTTCACATGCCACAATCAACATGTGACTTTCAGCTTTACTTCCCCTTCAAAGAAAATTGTTCTAAAGATTTGTATTGTTTAAGAAAAATCTGTCAACACCAGCTGGGTTTGAACCCACACATATAGGATTCTGAGGCGAGCACTTTACCCAAAGACCACCGAGGTCATCATGTGATACTTTTTCTTGCGATTCATTTTTCTATAATTCATTTATGTTTATTTAAATACATATGATAATATGTATTAACAACACCAGAACACAAGAAAGCTACATGGAACTACACGTGTGGAGAAGACACCCACCTGTAATTTCTTGGCAAAGCCAAAGTCGACAAGCTTAACATAACCGTTAACATCAAGAAGGAGGTTCTCTGGTTTTAAGTCTCTGTAAATGATATTGCGGCTATGTAGGTAATCAAATGCTTCCACCACGCACGCCGTGTAGAACCGTGTTGTGCTGTCATCAAAGTGACCTTTGTCCCTGCAAACATAGTGATGGGTAACTTTTGTTAAACCATTGTCTCTATCTACCTCTTTTTAATTATATATTATATATTATGTCTTAATCCAATGTTATATTCAGCCCATAATTTAACAGGGTGTTCAGCTAAACTATATTTTAAAATTCCCTGACTTTTCCAGGTTTTCCAGAGTTAATTTCCAAATTTTCTAGTCACTGTGTATTAAATATTAGTATAATAATATCGCAACTTAATGTAACTAATAATATTCTGAAATTGTGTCACTCCATGCAAGTGTTAATCAACCTAAAGATATGAGCTATTGGGTAGTGCAATACATGTTAGATTTCAGTGAGAGCATATTGAAACATTAAATGATTGCCTTGCACAATTCCTTAATTTAGTCAAGTTCTCACACACGCGCATAACCATGACTCAATTTTGTCTTAAGACGTGTGGTAGATAGGTGTAGAGACAACATAAAAATCATATGTTGATTTTGAGAATTGTAAAGTGTATACTCAACTGGAACAGCCGTGTTAAAACAATTTGTGATTAATATTAACCGAAAGAAATAATGTTATTTTGACTATTGTGAATATCAGATGCATATTTTTTTAGTGAATATGTGAAAATTTCATAAATTTGATAACATTCCATGACTTTTCCCTGACCAGACAAATTCCCTGACTTTTCCTCGTTTTCCAGGTCGCTGGACATTATGTTTCATAAGCAATTTAAAGCAAGTTTATAATCACCAAGGTTTGTTTTAAAATCATATTATTTTCAAATACAGATTTTCACTATTACCTAAATATACATCTTTATAACATAATGGTTATCTACAACGGGAAGCCATGTTATCGCTACTGCAAGTTGTGTAGTATTATACCTTGGCCACATCAATACACATACAATACCGACTGTTCTTATTGAAGGGCACAATTCCAACATGGCCTTGTTGTTGGTTACCTGAGTATTGTCCAAAGCTCCCCTCCAAGGCAAGACTCCATTAGCATGTACAAGTACTTGCGATCCTTGAAGGTCTTGAAGAGTTTAACAATGAAGTCACAGTTGGCTTCGCCCATAATCTCCTTCTCTGACATGATGTGTTGCTGCTGTCTCGTCTCCACAATCTAGACACATCCACAAACATGTAGTTAACAGATGTTTGTAGTCATAACAGGTTCACTTATAGAGATTAAACTTATTATTTTAGTTCTTGTTCTGAAAGGGGAGACTATCCTGGACAGTTATATAGAGTTCATTCACAAAGGTTTTTATTAGTACTATTATTATTACTATTATTATTAGCACTACATCTTACTACCTGTTCTAGCTATACGCACTTACACTAATGTGTGATGGTGTAATGGGAGGGTGATTGCGAGATGAAATGGAGGACCTACAGTTTAACGTGGGATCCGAACCACGGTGGAAGCCTGGCATTCCACAAAGTTTTAAGATTACGAGAAAGTCACTAGGTTTAGGCGAGGCTAGCCATGAAATGTTAATAATTGTGTAGTGGCCAAATTGCATGTGTGCACCAGCAAGTTATAAAAGAATGGCAGTTGATAACTATATTGGGGAGTCATGAATAAACACATGGGTGACAAATGGACACCCATGAATGTGCGTAAGGAGCCCCCCCCCCTTTTTTTCACTCAGCGATACTTTCTTTTTATAAAAAAATAAAATTGTGTAGGCTTATTAGAGATTTGGATGGCATTTGCTATTAACAACTATGAATTGTCAATATCCGAGTTAACAGAGATAAAAATGATAAAATGTAGATGTACTCCCATCCTCTCCTCAACAGCTTCCTTTCATTTGGTTCTGTCCAATAAACTTGTTAAAAATTTAATGTTTCTTTTTAATGGGTTTAACTACAACTAGATTTTATTTTTTATTGCAAAAAATTGGCTCTTGAAACTCAACTAATTAGCTCAGATGCTCTAAAATTCCCTCCCACAAGGTTAAATTCCTGATATTTTCTCTCATGGGGGGAGGGGGGGGGGGCCAAGCCCC
>CABFVX010007009.1:15010-34655 GCA_902151425.1 Timema shepardi
GGGGGCAAGCCCCTGTCAGGTTGGATCCAATCGCCCCCATTTATAAAACCCACATGAGCGCTCTTTTATGGGTCTTAAAACCATCCGTCCAAAAATAATAATTTCCTTGCGGTTTAATTTGTTCTAAAATGTGACTTCATGGAAGAAGTAGGTAATAAGGTTTGTGGTAGCCAAGCATGTATCGCACCAAAAAGAGAGACAGAAACACTCTCCTAGTTTATTTTCTCCACCCCCACGCTTTGGCTCCCTCTCACCTTGCTCAGACAAATTTCATGTAAAGCAATACTCATATAAATTTTGACAGCTCGTTTCAATTGTTCAATCTAAATCCAAAATACTATGTTATTCAACTAAATATTTTGCATATGAAAACATTATTTTGGATGGAATTTTCTTAAATTTGCATGGGAGTTATTTGTTTACTCAACATTTAAATATAATTTTTATTTCATGATATCGATCTTACCAGAAAAAAAATGTGTAATTTCACAGTGTATATAGAATACAACACGCAATTGCCAGATACAATCTTAATTATTTTGCTAACACAACATTCTTCTATCCTTACCTGACTTTTCTTCATCTGCTTGAGAGCAAATGACCTCGAAGGTTCCCCTGCTATCTGGACCAATTCCACGCGCCCGAAACCTCCCACGCCGAGTGTAGCCAGGATGCGGAGGTCCGTCAACTTCACCTCGCGGAACTCATCGTTGATCCTGAAATATGACCCAACATTAAATAATCGGGATTGTGTAATATTTTCTTAATGTAGTTTGTTAATTAATCCATCATATCAACTTGAAACAAAAATTACAAATAAATCTTTGGAATAATATAATGTTATCAGGTATTTAATGGTCAAAATAGTTGAAAACTTTTACCATATCTATAATTTCAGTTAAAATATATAAATCTAACCACTTACCAGTTCTTACAATCCAATGAGAGGCGTGTAACAAATGGGTGCATACATTATAAGTAATTACCTCTATGTTTTAAATCAGTATCTA
The DNA here is from genome assembly GCA_902151425.1 of Timema shepardi. Classification (NCBI taxonomy): domain Eukaryota; kingdom Metazoa; phylum Arthropoda; class Insecta; order Phasmatodea; family Timematidae; genus Timema; species Timema shepardi. The sequence continues at coordinate 16,021 of CABFVX010007009.1, forward strand.
GTATACTTGAAGTCATATATGGTTTTTAAAATCATATATTTACTTTCAAAGACCTATGTTAAATTAAAATGTGTATTTCAAAATGATTTTATAAATTAATAAAACTTTCTGATTAATTGTTCCAATATATCCTGAATATGTGACACCTATTTAAAGGTTTCTGAAGAACTATATATAAATAATATATTATGTGTTAAGTAAATATACTTGGAGAATATTAGTTGTGAGGACTAAGTCAGGGGATGGTTTGAATATTAGACTTCTATAAGTTATATCTTAAATAGTTTAGTAACAATGAGAATAGGAATTAGTTGTTGTTCACTATAAGTGCAATGTTATGCTACATAGAATAATTTGTGATAAGTGACTGAAAAAAACAATATAAACTACAGAAATATTGATGTGGCTATAAATAGATTTGATTAATACTTGGTGAAATATGATTGTTTAATTTAGATCAAAACTTTTAGTTTATTTTAGTACAAAAAATTAGGACTTCTACAACAGCAGTATTCCATCAGATTTAATTAAACACCTTAACACACAAATTTTAAAAAAAACACTATTTGTGCAGAGAGATGTCTTAGTAGTATTAAATTGTATTCTTTCAAGCGGAATTATTTTTGAAACAAATTTAAAATGTTTCGCTTGATGTATTGATTTCTTGGAGGTTACACAAATGTACCATCACCAAAAATGTTACAGCTAGTATTGCCACAAAGGTAGGGTAGTTTGGGAGTCAAAGGATTTAAAAAAACGTGAGTAAGAGTGTAAAATTGTTTACAGATTTTTTTCCCCCTGCCATCTATAATATAAATGATGCAATATAGTGCTATACAAATAAAAAAGCATAATTTGAAAAACTTGTGATCCTGGGATCCAGAGAAAATAAAATAGTATTAATTTTAATCAAGAATGAAAGTAAACGGCGGAACCTCTTGTGGCTGCCAGGGATCACCCGAATTTAATTGCAAAGGATACAATTCAACAAGATGCAAAACTAGAACTTGCGGTTGCAAGAGAATTAATCGGGCAGGTAAGAGCCCGGAGAAGGGAGCTTGCTCCATAGAAAATTATGTATTTTAAAATAAAGGCTAAAAATTGTACTACTTGAAGTGGAATATAAAATGTTACCTAACAAAAAAGTATTTATAAAATTTTATATTTGTTTAAAAAATGCAATTTTAAGCTTATTAAATAAGGCAATAGCATTTGTCTTTTGAAATTACATATAGCAATTTTTAGAGTATGCTGAATATAAAATAAATAAACAAAAAAAGTATGGTAAAATGTGATATTATTAAACATAAGATGTAAGGAATTGTTATAGTTATAGAAGGAGCTTTTTTTATCTTAAGGGAAAAAAACTAGTATAAATGTGTTTATTTACTGAACAGCCTGTATGTATTAAAATTTCAACATTCCAATTGGAGAGAAAGTAAAATTTGAGTAAATTAAGTAAAATACCTAATCAATTTAATGGTTAGTTTTCTAAAGCATTCGTTTTGTAAAAATAACTTCCTCCTGATGACTTCTAGGGTAGATTGATTCACAGTTGGGAACTTCTAGGTTAGTTTGATTCATAGCTGGGGACTTCGAAGGTTGATTTAGAGCTGGGGACTTCTAGGGTAGTTTGATTCACAATTGGGGACTTTGAAGGTTGATTTAGAGTTGGGGACTTCTAGGGTAGTTTGATTCATAACTGGGAACTTCTAGGATATTTGATACAGAGCTGGGAGCGTCTAGGATAGTTTGATTCAGAGCTGGGAACTTCTAGAGTAGTTTGATTCATAACTGGGAACTTTTAGGATATTTTGATTCAGAGCTGGGAGCATCTAGGATAGTTTGATTCAGAGCTGGGGAATTCGAAGGTTGATTCACAGTTGGGAACTTCTAGGGTAGTTTGATTCATAACTGGGAACTTCTAGGATATTTTGATTCAGAGCTGGGAGCGTCTAGGATAGTTTGATTCAGAGCTGGGAACTTCTAGGATATTTTGATTCAGAGCTGGCAGCGTCTAGGATAGTTTTATTCAGAGCTGGGAACTTCTAGAGTAGTTTGATTCAAAGCTGGGGATGTCTAGGGTGGTTTTATCTAGATCTGGGGACTTCTAGGGTAGTTTGATTCAGAGTTGGGAACGTCTAGTGTAGTTTTATTTAGAGCTAGGGCCTTCTTGGGCGGTTTAATTCACAGCTGGATAGCTTGTCATGATTCCATTTTTAAAGGCATGACTAATCTTGATTGAATATCTAATCTTACCTTCTTCTCTCCACACCCTCGTCCTTGTAGCGTGTTCGTATCTCATCCAAGCTGGAAATGAGCTGGTTGAAAGTCTCCCTGTCAATCACTAGACATGTCACACCCTCGGATTCATCTGCGACAATATTGGCTGTGCGCAGATCATCCCTGTAAGCATATAGCCACTCATCATATACAAAGTATAATGGACACTTTTACAAAAAAAACAAATTTTATTTGTAAAGATTAGATTATCCTATATTAGAGGCCTTCAAACCACAATCCTTAGGCCTCTTGCGGCCCATGGTAACATATTTGCCCGCTGGCTCATGAAAAGTATAAAATTATTTCAAGGGGAAAAAAAGACAATTATATATGTATATTTTACATATTAAACTAATAAAATAAATACTTATTTCATTATCATGTTTACTTTATTCTATAAACCTTTTTTTTTTGTGCGAGTAAAAGTATTGCATTTTAATACAATTACTGTACTTTGAACCAGCAAATGAGAACCCAAGTAGGCAGTACAAGTCGTATTACCTTCTGTTATGAAAAATCTAAAAATAGTAAAAAACAATATAGAACATACTTCACAAGAAATCCAAATCCCTAGTATGAATATAAGTTTTTAAGACTGTACTAACATGAATATTTTAATATTTATTCAATCCAAATATTATCGGTATAATGTTTCTGAGCCAACAAGAGACAGAAACTTTGGCCATTAGACATAAAAAGGTCGAAGACCCCTGCCCTATACACACAATCTACAAACACCAACTATAATGAACGTAATAAGCCTAATAGCAGAGATAATCACAACTCAAAACCAGAATTTGTAAAGTAAGATTTTTGTTTTTTAGTTACTAAATTTTGCAGAGAAAGTGCCCTTGTGTTCAAATATAAAAACCAACCCTCGGTTTTGACTTTAATTCTATTTACTATGACAAGTAATAAAGCACGATTTACAAACTCGCCAAAAATACAAAGTAGAATCTGTTTGAGTGGAGTAGCAATTCAACCGATCCCAGAAATATAAATGGAAAATATATGATTATCAACAAGTTTTGTTTTTGCATATATAAACAAATATTTTAGGTTTTTGTCACTATTGGAGTTTTTCAACTAATTTTTAATCACCGCAGTCAACACAGATCAAACGCACTTTTTCCATTTAAAATGTGCTTTTTGAAACCTCTTCAAATGTCAACACACACACACAATGTGTTGATTTATTTCTAGTTATAGAGTACAGAGAAGTGAATAAATTGAGTTAATTGTTCACAGGGAGTCGAACCAGAATCAAAACCGATAACAAAAACTAACAGTTATTGTTAAGGAATTGGAACAGTAACCTTAAAAATAAATTGCCCAAGAACCAGAACCAGAATTGGAATCGATGTATATTTAGTATTTAGATTTATAAAGGTTTGTATTGGTTCTTGAATTATTTTTAAAAATTACTTTTCATGCCCTTCTTTTTTTAACCTAATCTTATTTTGAAATGGTTTATTTTTTATTTCTTCTGATATTTTGTCAAAATTGGAAATATTCCTTTGTATTTACTTTTAGATCATTTTTAATTTGTTTTAAACAATTTTTTTAATGTATTTTTCTATTAATGAATTTTATAATGGTAGTGTAACTATTAGATTAAAAAAGTTAAAACAACCAGATCCTAATTAGGAACCAAGACCTTAAAATGTTTACTGGAAGAATCGAAACAAGAACCAGAAATGTTAAATATTTTGGTTTGACTCAGTGGCTAGTTAACGTTGATTAACTCTCCTAATCAGGTGGTTGTGGTGAAGAGTGCAAACAAGTGAAACTCACAACAAGCCAACAGCGTGGATCATATTTATATATTGTGATTGGCTTAGGGTTTATCATGTGATCACATTAATGTTCCACTCTTGTTTTTGTGGAAATGTGTGAATCCATAACAATACTTCTCTTTCACACTTGATACATACACTTTATCAATTTATAAACTATTTACAACCATTTATAATTACTTGCTGTGGAAATTACTATTTACTCGAATACAATTTATTTGGAACATGATATCAATCTATTTACACACATACGAAAATCTAATATATTTTGACGAGACTCAAATATAGCTAAGAGTATTATGAACACGTGTATAATCATTCTTTTGACTTTGAATAAAACCTTACATAGCCTGTAAATAATACATTTAAAACATTATATTATCATAGTAATAAAAATAATACTGGTGAGGGCAATACATTCAATAATATGTAATAATTACTCCGTGGTCTAGTTGTAAGAGTTCATAGCTACAGATCCAGAGGTCCCAGGTTCGATCCCCAGCATTTCCAAAATTTAGTTGTAAAGCAGTAGGTCTGAAACGGGGTTGATCTCAGCCTCTTGAGGACAAATGAGAGCTACTTGAATAAAGAAGTAGCAGTTTTGGACTAGAAAACTGAGATCAATGACCGAAGGGCTTGTTTTGCTGACCACAAAACACCCTCTATCCGTAAAGGTTGGTACTATCATCGTTAATGGCGGTGGCCGCTCAGTCAGTATAGCTCATACAATTATTGCAAAACTAAAATGGTTATTATTCCAAGTTAAAAAATGTATATATAATAATATTGATAGTAAAAATAATATTAATAACTAATATTATCATCACCACTATCATGCTTAAAATGTATTCTTACCCTTGCAATGCCTTCTCGCCAAAGAAATCTCCCTTCTTTAAAGTACGAATATATATCTCTTCCCCTGTGCTGGGCTGTTTCATTGTCACTTTCACCTGCCATGTTGAAACATAGGATGACATTTTAGAGAGTTTTTGACAAGCAGCTATGGTGCTTTTTTTCATCACTTTACCAGACCATTTTTTTAGACATAACAAATCATAGACAAGAACTTAAATAATCTGGTTTAAATTTAAGGAATTGCTAATTATATTGTATAAATAAGCTATAAAAAGTTTTCAGCATACAAATATTTTCCATTTTTTTTTAATCTACCAATTATTAATTTAATCATATTCTTCATATTCATATCGAGATTGTTACAACATTGTAAGTAATTGTTCAAAAGCATTTCAGTTGAAATGTTTGTTTTAACATTACCGGTAGCCTTACAAATCAGAAGCCACTTATGAGTCCCAATATTGCAAAGTGGAGGGTGGTCTGGTTCGTACCTGCCCCTTGCTGATGATGAAGAACGTATCTCCCCTGGCCCCTTGTCTGATGATGTAATCTCCTTCATTGTAGAACGTCTAGAAAAAACATTAATAAGCCCTTGTTATCATTAATAAGCACACGTGATCATTATTTTATTGGTCATAAACATCTTGCGAACAAGATTTGACGGTGGACATATAAAAACACGTTGGAGCCCATCACAGTTTTTATGATTTACTTAAATATAATTTGAGTGAATGGCTTGAAAACAATGGATCCATGACCATAACATAAAATATCGGGTAAAGGGGGTATAACTATTTAGTTGTATGCCAACACATAAAATGTACCCTCCGTTTATGGTGGAAACTCACAGTCTTACCTTGAAAGGCTCTACTATCGTCGGTCCTACCACATAATCTGGACCATAATGAAGATAAATAAGGCAAGTTGAACAAAAATGCAAGTCAAATTATGCTTAAATACAATGTATTTTTGACATATGTTATGAATATTATATATGTGTTTCAAAGGATAGTTAAAATAAAGCTAAACAAGTTCTGATTAGGAAAACTTAACTTTGAGAAAATGAAACTTTATTCAGTTTCCTATCAAACACATTAAAAAAAAGTAGCTTTAAGAAAACTAATATATACTGTACTACTTATTCACAAAATGACGATACTATTAGTCGTGTGTCCGCTCACTAGGAATATCATCTATAAGTAGTGCTTGATAGATGGTGTGGCTAGTCTTAAGTCGAAGTACCTCCACCACATATCTTAGAATCTGTGCTAGTCGAGGGCTTAATGTATGTACTATATCGCCATGCTTGTTCATGTTGGCCCCCTAGCACACATGTCAAGAGACAAGACTCACCTCTTCTAGAACATCCGAGATCTTGATGAGTGTTTCTTCAGGCAGGTCCTTGAAGATAGGAACGCTGGAACACACACCACCTTCATATTACATCACACAATACTATACACTCCTATCAAGTAACACATTATTTAATGTACTGTCCAGACAAACAAAATATATTATGTCATATTTTTTATATCTTATATGATATCGTCAAAAACACGTGTGGAAATATATGGTACCTTTTAGTGTTCTATGTCTGGTCAAAATGCATAGTTATTAGCTCAAGGGTTTTTAAGGAAGGGGTACATAAAAGAACACAGAAGGAAAAGATTCATGAATTAAGAAAACAAATTAATTATAAATCAAACATGCCACATCCAAATAGTGTCAGAACCATATAAGGGAGGAGGGTATTGACCCTTTTGAATAAATCCACCCTATCACAACTTTACTTTGCATGTTTACCGTAAGCAGAGCTTGCATCAAAATAAAATTTTAAAACATGAGATGTTCAAAGGTTTTTCAATATCTATTTATTTGAAGTCTTTAAGCCGGAATATGTTTTATTTTGTACATGTTTGTCATCACTAACGCAATTTGAATGTTTTCAAGGGTAGATGATTTTTCCTGTGTGAATGAAAGGAAATATAGTTGATGTCTACATAGTAAACATTTATTATTGATTAACCTAAACCATGCCAAAGTGTCCTACCCTCGATTATTGTTCCCCCTACACTTCCTGTGCTCTTAACTTAGTGTAAGTTGTGGAGAACTTGACCGGGCAGTATAACATATAGATCACACACACACACATAACTTCTGTGTGTTGAAGGGCACATAAAAAACATTTTGAGCAGAGTTCCCAAAACTGTGATATGTGTTACTTTTGACTACCCGCCTCGGTGGCGTAGTTGGCTAACGCGCTTGTCGTGTTGAAGCTCGACTGCTGAGGACGGGGAGATTGAGGTTCGAATCTTGGTCGGGTGAATTGGGGGTGGTTTTTCCTAAATGGTTTTCCACTCTCCCTCCACGCAAATGCGGGTTCACTTCCTATAATTCAACCTTCCCAAGTCCTAATCCATTAGAGTAATTAGTACTTAAAGCGTATAGCCCGAACGGGTAGTAAGACGCGGTGCTAAAATATATATATACTTTTGACTATAGCTGATACTTTTTCCAGGGGTGCAGGAAGTATTTCAGTGTGTGTATGTGTTCGTTCAGTGTCACTGAGTTTTAAGTAATAAAATATTTTGATAATAGTAAGTTTAAAAAACAAATTATAGCAAATTTTGACATAATGAGTGATTTCCAAGTAAACCCTACCCCCTCACTTCCCAACAACCGAAAGCTAGAAGGTTTGGCAACCGGTAACAGAGAGAGAGCGAAGATACATCTTTTCTCCTTAAGACGTGCATTCCCCCCCCCCAGCTATGAAATTAGGTGTAGTGTTGTAAACAAAGGACAGTGCCATCAAAGTTGCAAGTAACACTTGTAGACGATAGTCTTATAAAGAGTGGTGGGCGGGGTGTTGCGCAACAAAGGAGTGGAAGACGTGGTTTCCTGTCATGTTGTTCCTTGGTTGGGTGCTCGCTACTGTGTTTGCCCTATAAACAGTAACATTTCCTGTGTTACCCGACAGAAGAGGGGAGAAAGCGGTATTGGACGGAGGAGTGTCAGAAAGTGGGTCAAGGTCGCTTATACTGGAACCCTGTCCAGTATGTGTATCCACTTCAGTGGTATGTTTGGCATATTGTTTGTTTGTGTGAGGGTGTAACACTTATGATCTCAGACACAAGGTTACACTAAACTTGGGCAACACAAACCTAGCCAGGGCTGCACATTTTCATACTGGATGTTTTTAGACGCTATTAGAGACGTACCTATTCGAAATTAATTCTTAGGGCTGTACAAAATTGCAAGGAGCAAAGTTGGAGTTGTCGCGAGTGCTAGGTTGAGATTCCAAGGTAGTCAGGGGTTGGAATTACATTGCAAATGGTGAAGAAACAATTATATGAGGGTAAGACGGCTTTTAAAAGGACAATTAATGGTGAATGCAGAAGGTTTTTAATGACTATTAATGTGAGATTGCTGAGATCACGGCCCGCGTGGTCTAACGCGCTACTCTCGCTGTAAAATAGACAGCCTACGGCGGAGATATCAGGTGTCTTGATGTTTCCACCCTCCCTCCACGCAAATACGGGCGCACTTCCTCCTAACTAAACCTTCATAATCCATAACACATTAATGTAATTAGTACATAGGCGTATATCCCGAACGTTTAGTAAAACGCGGTGCTAAAAACAAAAAAAAAACGAGCTAGTGGTAAGATAATCCAAGATATAGGCCAACATTTATAGCCAAATAAGAATTACTAATATTATTAATATTATTATTATTATTATTATTATTATTATTATTATTAGCACCGCGTCTTACTACCCGTTCGGGTTATACGCACTTACGCTAATGTGTAATGGTAGGTGATTGTGAGATGAAATGGAGGACCTACAGTTTAACGTGGAATCCGAACCACAGTGGAGGCCTGGCATTCCCCACATAATTACGAATATTAAATGCCTCTAAATTCTAGAAAGTATCTGGAGTTAGTTTTTATAGTAATTAAGGACAGGGGTTAAATACATTAAGTGCTTTAAATTAGTTTAATATTTATAAACTTATATAGCTCTTCGTCCCTCCAGGTTTTAAAATTCACATTAAACTCTTATTAAATAAAGGCATACCTGGTGGGTGCAGAATTGGGGGTGGGGTGAGGGAGGAAGGGGGGATCTCAAGGAGATAATAATTTTTGCCACCCTCCTCCCCCTCTCCCCATTCTAGTTTTATTTCACTCCCCTCCTATCTTTTTGAATATCAAATGAGTAAAAATTAATCAAATAGCTTCTAAATCTAAAGGTATCGATTGAATTAAAATTTAAAAAATCAAATGAAGACAGTTTTAAATGTATTTTAGAGGCATAAAATTAATATATATAGTAGAGAGAAGAACACACCAATTAAAATTTTATATAATTGTCAAACGCTTAGCGGGGAAGAGGGGGCCAGTCCCTCAAAATACCTATTTTATTAATCGACCTTTCCCCCCGCCCAATTAAAGTTCTGCCACCAATGACCCAAAATGGATAGTTTTAGAGATGATTTCGTTACCAGCTTCCAAATTTCTCCCCACATTCTCCAATACTTCCTTTTCGCCTTTGTCGATATTTCATCACAGAGTACCCGGCTTTGTTGCCTGACTAATGAACACAACCACAAACTATTTTTTTTAATGTGTTTAAACATTAGAACATTACACCGAATTAATATTTTATTGTCAACTTTCGGAGGAGGGGTGTTTGAACCCCCAACCCCGTGACTACGGCCTTGTTCTTACCTTTTGAGGAAGTCTGTGTACTCGGCCTGCCTGATCAGGCCAGTTCTCATCATGATAGTCTGGAAACATTGTCGCTCTATCGCCCAAAGCTTGCAGTCACTAGCCGCTGAAACGATCACACAACAATTAAACTTAGAACAATGTGGGCCAATGGTGTTACACTGGCGCTAACTAGTTTGGATAATACTATGTATTAGCATTGTGTCACATTTATTTATAACATATACCCGCCTCGGTGGCGTAGTTGGCTAACGCGCTAGTCGTGTTGAGCTCGACTGCTGAGGACGGGGAGATCGAGGCTCGAATCTCGGTCGGGTGAACTGGGAGGGGGCGGGTTCCTAAATGGTTTTCCACTCTCACTCCACGCAAATGCGGGTTCACTTCCTCTAATTCAACCTTCCCAATTCCAAATCCATTAGCGTAATTAGTACTTAAAGCGTATAACCCGAACGGGTAGTAAGACGTGGTGCTAAATAATAATAAAATAATTTAAATAGGGTCAATTTTTTTTTAATCTGGCTGAATGTAACAACACTATAATAAACCCCTACTTTCTTTAGATTTAGAAGTAAATTCAAGTATTGTTTCATGTTCATGTGCTTCCATTTGAAACGTGCAAACAAGTATAATTTCAAAGTTATTATTACAGTAAGCCTATATTATTATTATTATTATTATTAATATTATTATTATTATCACCGCGTCTTACTACCCGTTCGGGTTATACGCACTTACGCTAATGTGTAATGGTAGGGTGATTGTGGGATGAAATGAAGGACCTACAGTTTAACGTGGAATCCGAACCACGGTGGAGGCCTGGCATTCCCCACATTCACAAGATGTCTTGTCAGAGGTGAAGGAAGGGTTTGGTAATCAGATAAATCTGTGCCGGGACCGAGGATTGAACCCCGGCCGCCAGCACAGAAGTNCAGATAAATCTGTGCCGGGACCGAGGATTGAACCCCGGCCGCCAGCACAGAAGTCTGACACCTTACCCATTGACCGCCAGGTCACCAATAATAATAATAATAATAATAATAATAATACACTCGCTTGCATAGTTAAACAAATATTGATGATGCAACACTCGTTTGTACACCTTGTATGGGCCGTTTAGCAATCTTCCAGTAAGAGCGAGAAGCTGAAATTTTGAAAAAATAATAAAATTCGTAAATCTGAAAAATGAATATGATACCGTGATATCTAGAATATATATTTTTTTTTTTGGAAAACTAACTTATCAGGAAGGTACATATATTTAATATGGTAAAAATTCAAAATTTATAATTATTATAATGTACTTCATCTTTAAAAGATCTATACAGAATGTTCGGAAACTCACAGTCCAAACTGCACATATAGCTTGTTTGAACCAAAAGTAATACAAAATCCCTGTACACTTACATCCAGTAAACCAAGCTAATACCATTAAATTGTGACCCGCCTCGGTGGCGTAGTTGGCTAACGCGCTAGTCATGTTGAACTCAACTGCTGAGGACGGGGAGATCGAGGTTCGAATCTCGGTCGGGTGAACTGGGGGTGGTTTTTCTTAAATGGTTTTCCACTCTCCCTCCACGCAAATGCGGGTTAACCTAACGGGTAGTAAGACGCGGTACTAAATATTATTATCATTAAATTTTGTTCAAAGTTTCGGCATACAGCGCTGTTAGAGCAAAGATGTTCAAGCATGCGTGTACAACAAGTTGCATACGAACTAGGCGCGTGGCACTACACATGTAATAATAGAAAGCACTTTCTGTGATGTAAGACTGTTAATGATGACCCTCAGAACGTATTCGCATTTCTTGATGGACTGGTGTGTTGTTTACTATTAATATTGTGGTATGTTGTGCTGCCGTGGTCTAAGATGTCAAGATGTTTAGTAACGCGCGCCTAGCTCCTATGTGACCTGTTGTACACGCATGCTTGAACAGCTTCTCTCTCCCGGCGCTGTGGCCGAAACTTTGAACATAATTTAATGTTATTAGCATAGTTTTCCGGATGTAAGTGTACAGGGATTTTGTATTACTTTTGGTTCAAACAAGCTATATGTGCAGTTTGGGCTGTGAGTTTTCAGACATGTACTGTACAATTGAGATTCAAACTGTGAAACACATTTATTTATGAAGAAATAATGTTTGTGCGAATCCTTCAAGTAATTTATTTAAAATCATAAACAATGAACTCGAATTTAAAGAATGATTTAACTCAGTAAAGGTTTTTCATGAACTCAAAAATTAAGTAAAAATTAGTGAGTATATATATTTTTCTAATAAAATGACGCCATTCTCACTTTTTCTTCTAAACTAGTAGATTGTATTTTACTTGTTTCAACACTATTAGATGTCAATAGTCTTGTTTTAACACTAGTATACGATGTTAATCTTGTTTCAACACTAATATACGATAATAGTCTTGTTTCAACACTAATATACGATAATAGTCTTGTTTCAACACCGGTAAACGAAAATAGTCTTGTTTCAAAACTAGTATAGGATATTAATCTTGTTTCAATACTGGTAGACGATAATAGTCTTGTTTCAACACTAGTATAGGATATTAATCTTGTTTCAATACTGGTATACGATATTAATCTTGTTTCAATACTGGTAGACGATAATACTCTTGTTTCAACACTAGTATAGGATATTAATCTTGTTTCAACACTGATAGACAATAATAGTCTTGTTTCAACACTAGTATAGGATATTAATCTTGTTTCAACACTGGTAGACAATAATAGTCTTGTTTCAACACTGGTAGACAATAATAGTCTTGTTTCAACACTAGTATACAATATTAATCTTGTTTCAACACTAGTAAACAATATTTAGTCTGGGTTAAAAACTAGAAGATGATATTACTTTTATTTCAACACTAGTAAAAGATATTTAGTTTTGTTTCAACAATAGGAGAAAATTTTAGTATTTTTTTAACACTATGATAAGATATTTAGTTATATTTCAACACTAATAGACAATATTTCAACATTAGTAGATTATATTAGTCTTGTTTCTACACTTATAGAAGATATTTAGTCTTGTTTCGACACTAGGAGAAAATATTAGTATTGTTTCAACACTATGAGAAGATATTTAGTCTTATTTCAAAGTTAGTAGATGCTATTACAGTCTTACTTCCACATTAATATATAATATCACAGCTATAGTTGTTTTATCGGAAACCTCAGATATGTACACATTATCTAGTTATTACACTGGTGAAGGGGCATAGAGCTCATCATGTGGTGTGTGACCTTTTGACCTGTCAATAACAGCTCTCTGATACACCTCCTACACTACTTGACTTCATTATTAGATAGATGGCCTGGTAAAACTTTACGTCGCCCATCAGATACCAAATAACCTTTCTTGTACAGCCATTACCAAGATAACTAAGGGCCCTGATTCTTAAGTTGTTGATTTACTATTGGCATTTTCTCGAGAGCATATATATGGTAACTCAAGCTATTACATGTGTGAAAAAAACATCAGTGAGGACACTTTTCAAACACAAATTGACAAATATGAAAAACTTAATAGATATTGATCACAAAGAATATTTCTAAAAATATTGAAACATTATGTGAACAAAATCAAAGCTTCTTTATTTTTTATAAATCTTCATCGTTTTTTAATAGTCTTAAACATACATTCTCTAGGTTTTGGCTTACTTCTAAAGTGTCGAATATAAAAACACCTAATCTTTGTTAAGTTATTTAAAGCAAATTGTAAGCGTAAAAATGATCCTAGTAAGAATAGAACCTGGAGCACATAATCCACTTTTACAATATTACTTTTCATTTATCCAACCGTTGGGGTTATACGCATACATTAATTACACAGACCAACAAAATTTGGGTTATTAAAAATTGTCTGCAATGAATGATTCGTATCCTTTTTGTTGTGCTGATTTCAAATTAATATAACCTCAATTTTTCTCTGCCATGTAAGGATTTTTGACAAAGTGAATATGAAAATATGAAAAAAGCACTTATTAATAGGTATACTGGTTAAATGTTATTTATTATTGTAAAATTAAATAATGGTTTTATTTATAAAATAATTGATGGAAAGCCATTCTTAGCTCTAATTGGGATTTACAAGTCCTTATACTGCCTTTTTAATTTCCCCTCAAAGCTCCTTTTCGAACTTATTCTCTTGTATAAAACTTTCGGCTCTTCTCTGTGCAGCATCCAACAGTAGTCCGCCATCGTGTTTATGTTCCATCTTCCCTGGTATTTGCATTTCATCTCCTTGATGTCTGGGTGGAATCTTTCCCCCTGTCTTCACTCACAGCACTAAGATTTCTGGGAAAGTAGTTCAAATGGGAATTCAAGAAGTGCACTTTCAGGCTTATGGAACAACCCGAGTCCTTGAATGTCATAGACATAGTTTCCACACTACACTTGAAGTTGGAATCCTTATTGTTTCAAAGAAATTTTGTTACAACTTCTTTGAAAGCTTTCCAAGCTTCTTTTTTTTTCCAAAATATCCATTTTTGTTTCAAACACTTTGTCTTTAATTGAGTTTCCAAATATCTGGACCGGCTAAAATACCTCCTGTCAGTTTCGCTTCCGACAGTCCAGAAAACTTGTCATTCAAGTATTTAAAACACTCTTATCTTTCTTTTGACAGAAACTTTACAAACTGCTTCATTAAACCAAGCTTCATATGAAGTGGAGGCAGGAGGACATTTCTTGGATCAAAGATCCCCGTACTACATTTTTGCTTCCAGGTTCTAAAGCATCTCTACTTGGCCACTCCTTTTTGATCCAATTTTGCCTCTTGTACCGGTTATCTCATTTACACAAGAAACAGGCATACTTAGTGTACCTTCCTGCTGTCCAAGAAGCATGGAAAGTACTTTAAAATTTCTGTATATTGTTCACCCATGATCCTTGAATTTTACTTAGGTGAGAGTAAGAGCTATATTCTCGTAGAATTCTTTCGGGTACACAGAATGTCCTAATGGCATTGAAGCATATTTACTACCACTAGAGATAAACACTGCTTTGAAGCTTCTTTTTGACGAGTCAATAAAGAGCCTCCACTCACTCAGATAATACTTTGTCAAATCTCACCATCAGTCCAGGAACATTGCTACAGTAAACCAGGTCACCATATTGAGAAAAGTAAGGAATCAAAATATCATTCTCTGTTTCTGAACCACGAGAAAGAATACCAGGAGCCAACAGACAACCAAATAGCCCCCTCCCTTTAAACCCTCTTTATTATAATAAACCCTGATCAATTTAATGATCAAAATAAAATTGACTAAAAGAAATATAGTAAAAAAGTTTATTAGAAGCTAATGCAGTCACTTGGTGGATATTAAAATCGAAAATTCGAGTTTGTGCAAAAATGGTACGTGACGAATTTTTTTTTACTATTTTTAATGAAATCAGCGCCTAAAACTCTATAAGAATCAGTGATTAGTTTTCAAACAATTATTCCGTTGCAGACCTGTGTTGAACTAATTGAATAAGGATGAGGAAGGTACAAATTAAAGGAATGTACCCACATTTTCATGGAGGAAGAGTGGGAAACCATTTAGGAAGAAACCTCCTCAAAGCACACGACCGAGATTCGAACCCTGATCTCCAATCACCGAAAATCCAGTCTAATATGAGAGTGACACGTCAAACCACGTGACTACAATACGAGTTTTAAATATAGTAATACTTTAATTGTGTTACAATAGAATATATCATTACCTCAAATATTCATAATTAGCCATTGGCTAGTTAACCATACTATTAGTAAATTAATATAATACTATGTGTGCCACTTAGTTTTCTAGATAAAACAATTAAGTTCTTAAAGTTTGACCAAATTTCAAACAAGGAAACAAATCTTGATAAATTGCACTATTGATTAAAAGTAATAACTAACAGGTTTTAAAATTTAATTATAGCCTCATTTGACTGATGTGGAATTAGCAGATTATTTTAATAAATTAAAGCAATTAGAAGTTGTCAAAAGTGTCAAGAATGATGACGCTGTCAATTCATAGATATAATCTGATTCCGAAAACGCATGAAAGATGACAGGTATGTTAATATTTCTGTTAGTAGAATAGGTCTGCTGTCAAGTTGAGAGTAATGATCAATGACTTATTTATGAAAACGCGACAAGCCAATCAATGATCGACCAGCTGGTTGACTTTCACGAGAGTTAATTAACGATGTCAATTGCTACGATCAGTGCAAAGCATCAATCAGCGAATGTAGTCAGCTTGAGTGAAAAACAGTGGTGTAGTCCTGAAATAAGCATCATACCTCTAGCTGTTGGTGAATGATAAATTGGGGGGGGGTGAGGTTGGGGACTTTGTGGTCAAGTTAACCCCCTTCCCCCGGCCCTCAACCACCAGCAGCAAGAAAGTGTCAATCTTTCAATATTTTTATGCAGATCCCCTGTGAGTAACGTTAAGTGGACTATAATTTTATAAACATATATTCTTAGCGATTTCTTAAAGGAGAAATCTTCACATTAAAAAAAATAAGCATGTTCTCATTTATTTAATGAACATATGTACAGCTTATATAGTTAATTTCAAAGTGAGTGGAGATACTACGGTAAACTTATAAGCTAAACATCTACTCAATTGGATAAATTGTTTTAGATATAATAAAATGAATATAAACCGTGTACTGTTTTTACATAGTTCAGTATTCCTGTATATCTAAAAGAATCAACGCAATATAATAACTTACTATATTTACACAAGCGACACAAGATAAATATGAAATGGTGATACAAGTTAGTATTTTCTAAAAGGTCCTTACTATTAAAATTGGCAATTTTCTTACAAAGCACCTTCTGAAAGGCCTATTGTCTTTCCAGAATTTTACTAAATGGTAGTATTCTGGTAGGGAATAAGGCCTTTCAGAAGGTTATTTTTCCAGAAAATAGAGCTATAGATACGGTAGTAGGGTAAAATCAATGAAGATCATTGGGAGTGTATAGTTTTGCTTTGTGCAGGGTTTAATAAATTAATAACATATTATCCGCACTAAGGCCAGTTATGGAGCGGGCATTATTAACATTAAATAATATCTATTCGAGTGAAGTTTAGGTATAAAAGTGACATGTTACATTTCAGCAGGACGACAGTATCTGTCAAACTACTGGGGCAAAGCCCCCAGAGTGGTGGTGATGTTAGCCCCTTGTTGTGCTATGGCTAGAGGTGCAGTACCTTTGATAGTGGCGGTCCTCTTGCAGTTGTAGAGTATGGCGAGCTCCCCGAACACCTTGCCTGGGGCCAGGGTGCTGAGATACTTGCTCTCCCGGGACACCTCCACACGGCCCTCTGGAACAGACATAAACACTACAATCAGCATCAAGATCTCCATCAAAACATAAACATTACTATCAATGTCTGTGGAAACATTAGCCTCGACATCAACATCAACATCAAAAAACATAAACACTACATTCAACATCAGAGTAGTAACTAACATAAAGACAAACAACATCTACACTACGACCTTCAACATCAACATCAATACTAGGTGACCTGGTGGTCTAGGGGTAAGGTGTCAGACTTCTGTGCTGGGGGTCCGGGGTTCAATCCCCGGTCCCGGCACAGATATAGCTGATTACCAAACCCTTCCTTTACCTCTAACAAGACGTGTATTAATAACAACTTGTGAATGTGTGGAGTGCCAGGCCTCCATTGTGGTTCGGATTCCACGTTAAACTGTAGGTCCTCCATTTCATCTCACAATCACCTTACCATTACACTTTAGCGTAAGTGCGTATAACTCGAACGGGTAGTAAGACGCGGTGCTAGTAGTAATAATAATATCAATACAATAATCAAAGTCGGGCTCGGATACACATTCAGTTAGGTGTGTGAGATTTGCGTGAGCAACTTTTATTATTATTATTAGCACCGCGTCTTACTAACCGTTCGGGTTATACGCAGAGTAACTTTTAAATTCAACCTAAATATACGTCTGCCGACTCTAAAATTATTTAATGCCAACTATCCAGTCAAATATCACCACCACTGAAAAACTCGTATAAAAAGAGAAAACTGTCAATATTTTGTATTCCTATATAAAATAAATATCTCCCATGTTACATTCATGGCATTAAGGAGGTTAGTGGGGAATGCTCTTATACTAGGTTAAGTTAGTGTATATTTCGTGCAGTAATGTAGTAGAAGGTGGCCTGCATGAGTGAGCACGCGGACTAAACGTCAAGCTCATCTAGTTTAGTTTGTCGATGATGGGGAGGTCGGGGTTTGAAATTTGAATTTTGGCCGGGTGTTTTCAATTAAATAGTTTACCACTATCCCTGCATGCAAATGTATGTACATTTCCTATTTATTATACCTTACTCATCCTACCCCATTGGTGTAATCAAATACGGGTATTCCGGATGGGTAGTAAGATGCGATGCAATAAAAAGAAGACTGAGCATATTAACAGCCTCAGCAGATTAAAACAACCCGTCATCCAGCTGGCTATCCCATCAACCGGGCCGACACCTCGGGCGGCGACCAGAAACGGGTCGACCTCTACTTTCACATGGTTCCCCCTCCCCTCGAGGAGACCAGCATCCTCAGGACCGGTCCTCGCTGGACGGAAGTCGCCGCCAACTTCCGGTCAACCAGTTTGAAAGTTGGCAAATTGCTCGCCTGACGCGGCACCTACTGGGATTAAGACCGCCAGGCTCCACATTAAAGATGAGTTGGTAGCGCGTCTCGGGTTCGATTACCGACATGACCGTAAAATGTAAAATTTGGGTTTGCCCCTTTTGTGATGAATAATGATAGATTTATCTCTTATTTTGTTGCACTACGTCTGCCTACCCATTAGGATTATATTAATTGTTATAATGTTGTAGTGACGAGGAAAGGTAGAATTTAGAGGAAATACATCTTGTTGTACCTCTTGCTCAGGCAGCCTTGTATCTTTCCTCCGCACTCGCACCGGCCGCTATAACCCCTCCCTACTGCCTGGA
>CABFVX010007010.1:0-34639 GCA_902151425.1 Timema shepardi
TATTTGTTACAAGGTCATCACTCGTCAACATTTCTTCCCATGATGCAATGGGTGTACACTTCGCTCAGTCCGACACGCCTTCCACTTCCACTCCACTTTACGCCAATAAACGTTACAAAATCTGAATACCAAAAGAAGGGTGTGTAATGGAGCTCACTTGACAATCGAGAAGTTGAGCAAAAATCTGATTTCATTGATCTCACAGATTCCTCTGAAAGTAACACAACTTTTAAACCTCTGATATATCTCACACATATCGATTCAGATATGCTTTTGAGTTTTGTTGAGGACAGTTCCCAGTCTAACTGATCCATGATAATTAATAAATCACATATTATATAATATTAAATCTGTTGAACTTAATTTAACTCGCATTGATGATCTCGCTGTCCAAGGCAACTGTCTCGTCTTTTCTAGTTTTCTGGTAAAGTAAAGGATTGGGTTCAAATCACTGTTGGATGTTGGGGGTGTTTATTCTCTAAAGTAGTACGTAACTATATTCTTGCTCCCTTATTGTTAGAGGCGTAGGAATAAGGAAAATAGAATGTAAAACAAAAGTGAACTCACATTTACAGGGAGGTAGAGGAAGGAACCGGGACTATAACCCCCACATACACATCACAGGCATTACATACAAAATGAGACTAACACTTTTGTCCGCTTGGCCATTGATACAGATATTTCCTAAATAGTTTCCCCACACCTTCAACCAAATTTAGGGTTCACTTGATCTAGATTTTACCTTTCTGCTAGCTACATATGAGTGAATATTTACGAATAGCTCGGATGGGTAGTGAGATACAAAGTACTACCAATTAAACAGATTGTTTTTCAAGTAGAGTTGTGATTTCTTCTGTCATGAGTAAGATTGTTAAGATAAACATACATTTCCTCTTAACTGAGTCGTGGGTAACTTTTTGCTTTCTAAATTTTAACCCACAAGAATGCACGATATGGCTAATTTAACATCTTCAAGTTATTCAAGATCATAATACGGAGGGAAAATATTTAAATACTTTTTATTCAGATGAGTTTTGGACAGTGCAGTTAATAAAATATCAGACTTCAGCACCTCATAAAAAAACGGAAATGTGCTTAGTCTACATTTAACAGTAAATTAAACATTGGTATTAGCAAATTACTCCCGAAAAATGACTTACTAGTCATTCTTTATAGATTTACCTTAACTGTTTTTAATTTGTCTCCATGTTGTAAATCAAAATGAATACCTTACTATTCGCTTATAAACCAGTTTACATTCATTTGATTTAGATAAACGGTCTTCAGCGAATGTACCTCAATATAAAGTTGCCATAAGTCCTAACCCTGCGATACGTTCTCATGACTTAGGACCTAAAGAGAGCTAGTTGTCCACTTCTTGTAGCTTTGGAGATTAAAATTAAATATTCCGACATCTTCGATCAGTAGGTAACTTAACTTCCTACTAAATTAAGTGCCTCGAGTCAGATTACAGGAATTAACGAAAAATGTATCAACACCACGTCTTACTACCCGTTCGGTTTAGACGCCTTTACAATAATACATTTACAGCTGGAGTGATGGTTGCTGTGTTTGTTCTACGATTAAGTTGGTTTATTTATTTGTGTAATAATATTTTTATCCGTAGGTCCAGAAGGTGTAAGTTAACTTACATTAATAAATACAAAGATAATAATTAAAAAAAAAATAACAGAGTAGCCAGTGATATCGAACTTAGGGGTCAATACCCCAATTTGAGGTCATGGCATGTTTCTGGTAATGTCACAATGCTTGTACAGGCTATAGCATTAAGTCTATAATTTTAAGTGACTATAATAAAACTGAATGCGCAACTTTAAAAATATCAATGGAGGGGTTTTTATTGGTGAAAAATATTTTAGTCTACTGTTTGAGATCCTTTTTCTTACCTGACTCTGACTTAGTGTTTGCCGACTAATAAGCTACGGTCTGGTTTGACGTTAATATCAAGGCTGGGGTTTGACTCCTTATCAGGCTTTTTGAGAGTAGTACCCCACCATCGCTACATTCAAATTCGGGTACATGTTGTCTTAATTCTAAATTTATTATCCTAGCTTAATTAGTTGAATTAAATACTGATAGTTTGGATGAGTATTAATACGCGTAGAAAATACATATAAAAACAAATAATACTAGAATCTGAACATCTGTAGTGTATCAAGGGGTCACGATGGTCTTAGACACAAACATTGGCGTCAAATCCGTCATAAGTTTGGATTTCTCTGGTGTAGCCACATGCTATTTTAGCTCTCAACTACTTTAGTAGATTTTCAGAGAAAAAACCAACACTTAGATTTAAGTGTCAGATATTATTAATAGTTTCATTTAATTCGTAGGGCTCTTAATTAAATGCGGGAGTTGACTGACTCAGATTTGAAATGAAACTAACCAATAAATGAATGAATATAGAGAAAGAACCAGTCAATGATGATGTAGGAGTATTTTACGATATTCTTGTTTATTTGTAATATTTGAGTGACCCATGACTGAAACAATGCTAGCATACAGCTAGACTAACATTAATAAAGAACCAGTCAAATGTCATAGTGATGTAGTGATGTATTATGTTATTCTTGTTTAGATGCAGGGGTTTCTTGAATCATCACTGAAACAAAGCTTGCAGACAGCTAGACGATCACGACTAAACCACTAATCAATTATATTATATTAATATATTATTTTATTCCCTTTTTAGATGCATTGGTTGGCATACTAATGATTTAAACTTTTTTTAGACAGCTAGACGATCAGGACTAAACAACTAGTCAATAATATCATAGTGATATATAATTGTACTACTTTTTAGATGCAGTGGCTGGCAGACTCATGATTGAAACGTTTGCAGCCAAATAGGTCAACATGAAGAAAGAACAAAGCTACGCTGTCGTAGTGGACGTCTCGAACGACACACCTAGAGGAACCAATTTGGGCGATGGAGGTACTGTGAAAAAGGTGGAGCTTTTGCCCCCAGACGGAGGGTGGGGATGGGCTATTGCCTTGGGAATGGCGCTAAGCACTGTAAGTACATGCTGATGGGGCACTATTGGGCATAAATTATCTAATTTAAATATAAGTTCATTAAATACACTCATTATATATTGTAGCATGTCAATTAAGTAGAACTGACATCCACACCACGAGCCTACATAAAAGTACTAAATTATGATAATTATTATAGCGGAATCCAAAGAAGAAAATTAAAATTGACGTATTTAGGAATAATATGCTTCAACACCTACTTTCCATGACTGGATGGACTCGGATACAGTCACCATGTTTCCGAGAATAAAATACTACAAGTGTGTAAAATAACACTCACGAGACGAATCCTTATAAAAATACTATCGCTGGATCCAACGACTCTGATACAATCACCATTCTTTCAAGGAAACTATGACAAGTATGGCCGGGGCACCAGCATGGCAAATTTCACACACGTCCGTTAGCTGCATCACCCAATATTTGAAATGGACGGGACTGGCTTGGGATCGAAGTCACGAGCCTAGAGCACTGCTGCTCTTGTGGAGTTCCTTGGTTCCTTGGTATTTTCCTTCACCCCTTTTTTCTTTTCCTTCACCCCTTGTTTCCGTCTCTCCTATTGCCTGTGTTTTACGCTTTATTCTTTTTATTCCTGTTTGGTCATAGAAATCGTATATCATGAGTACCGCTCAGATTTACTTATTGTACTTCACCCCATCGTATCATCGAAGAAGGAAACGCCGCTCTATCACTTAAAAAAGTACCAACTCGCCATTAAGTTAGGATCGTGAGTGTCACCACGTCATCGAGGGAAATCCTCTTCGATCTTCTAAGTATCAAGGCGTTATTAATAAGTCCGTCCGACTTATGGGTCTAGTCTAAAAGACTAGAATTTGATATAATGTCCTTCAGATTTAGTTTATTTAGTCAAGGTGAATATAATGTTTATCATGTCCTTCAGACTTAGTTTATATAGTCAAGGTGACTATAATGCATGTACTTTAGAATTAGTTTATGTAGTCGAGACGACTATAATGTTTATCATGTCCTTTTGACTTAGTTTATATAGTCGAGGTGACTATAATGTTTATATTTATTATTTCAGTCAACGTGACTAGATTTTGGTTTTGTGTCCTTCTGACTTAGTTGGCTTAGTCAAAGTGACTCTAATGTTTTTTCAAGTCCTTCAGACTTCTTATATTAGTCCAAGTGACCAAGTTTTTGCCTATGTCCATATGACATAGCTTAAATATAGGATCCTTGAGCCCCAGAGGTGATAAGGACCTAGTCTTAAAGGTTGCTCTTCTCCACAAGTACAGTACTTCCTTTTTAGTCCTTATGACTATTCTATTTCTCATGACACCTTGGACGTCGTGTTCAGTTATTTAATTGTTGTGATGCTACAACCAGGTTGTCTGTCCTTTTTTCTTGAACCCAGTTGGATCAATGTGTTGAATCATTCTTGTTGGCACTCTTTGCGGGTGGTATTAGCTGGGGTGGGTAAAGCGTGGAGCTCCGCTAGTTTCCATAATGGGGTCCGCACAGATAATGCCTTTACTTTTAGCCCGTTGTTGGCTCCTATTGACTAAGTATTAAATGTTATACTAAAGTAATGTTGTACCCCAGGCAATGGGTTATTGTATACATGTACTATTGAATGCTCTTGCGGTACATATTGGGAAAGGACCGGCCATAGTGCTATTTGGTGTTGACACCTGTTTGCTAGCCATCTACAAATGTAATTAACAAACCTTCATTCATTATACAATGAATCTTCAGGACTTTCTTAGGTCCCAATCAAGCAAGCTAGCTCAATTTATATACATAATAGTAACTCTAAACTTATAGGATTTACAGTTAACTTTCATTGGTAACTGGTAATTATTTCACTGTTTTCCTTTTATACCATACTGACAGTAGCCTGGCGCTTGCCCAGCTGTTTTTATAGTGAATAGGCTCTTCCAGGCTACTGCCTTAGACCATGCTGCCTTGGATTCTTATTTACCAGAGCCGCGGAAAGACAATCCTATAGTTTGGATTTGCTATATGTCAACACGTCTTCTATTTAACGTAAGGTTTTCCGTTATATACGATATTTTAACTTGTTTTCCTGAACTTATATGTTTCACGTTCAATTGTCAACCAGTATTAATCTTGTATATCTATTGTAATATTATATCTTGTTTATGTTTTTTTAATAATAAATCTACTTATTGTTAATCTAACTATTTGTCTTACGTAATGAATTATCCCAACGATAAAGAAGCTACAATATTTCCAATTCTTATTTTAGCACCTATTATAATAGTTCTAAATATATATTATACTCTATAGAAAATATACCAACAGCAAACAAGTGTCTCACTTTGGTCCGCATGCAAATAAAGTCGTCATTCTATTTTTGTGTGGTTTTTTAGGTAAAAAGGAGATCAGGGCTTGACTCCCGGTCAGAAGTTCAGTTTTATAAGTGGTTTCCCAATTTCTATGCACTCAAATGCGGGTACATTTTCTTTAAATTATATAAAGGTTTCTCAAATCTTAACTGAATTTTCTTAAACTGTGTATTCAACAGTAAAACAATAATATTTTAATCCCTATTAGGATTACACCCCTTTTCTCAGAATACCCTTGTTCCAGTCTTCTGCAAGTTGTCTATTTAGGGTTTAAAACAAATACCAGGTAAATGTTGAAACCAAATAAGTATTGTTATTTTTTGCTTCATTGTTTGACATAGTTTCAGAGAGGTTCTTTTTAAAATATCTCTGCAAGAAGCATCACCATTTGTATAAATTTGTTGTAGAAAATTTACATGCATCTTAAAACAAGCATCTTGAACACGTTGGATATCACCTTGTTTGCTGATGCCGTGATCTTGAAACTTTTCGGTGAAGATATCATTTTCTTCCCTAGGAAATCATCATTTGAGAATTGTAGAAATATGAGCTTGCGATTACTTTCCTCTGTCAACCATCATTTGGGCACATGTACGATGCAGTTTTTATTTAATTCAAGGATAATACGAAGAATAATGTCAACACTACCAGACTTAATGTTAAGTTGAGAATATTCTTCATCCTCAGTAATGTTTGTGGTACTTCGTGTAGTCATCACGTCATTGATGACATTTGTTTGTCTTGCTTTGTGCTTTTCAATCTTCACGCGCGTATGATTCTCCATACTTAAACTATTATAACACTGAAGATCGTGATAGCCGAGATTATAAATAATGTGCTTAAAGCCCTTTCATTCCTTCCTTACAGATACATTTATTAATAGTGCGTTGTTACACTGAAATATATAAACGTGGGGGTACATTCAATGTAAAGAGAATATAAAGGTGGCGCTACTTGGAAGAATTTTATTATGTCATTGCTCACATCATCAAGTACACATCGGTTCTATTTTAATAAGAAGATAGATAAATATTAATTTATTTTAAATAAGTAAAGTAATGACTTTTTGCACATTGGTGTGGGTTTTAAAGGTCTATATTTCGTTTAAGGTTCCAAAATGTGTCCCGATTTTTAACAAATTAGTTTGACTTCCATATAGCTTTAAGTGTGGAATGCGCTGGTTTCTATTCTGAGTGACGTCACACGCTTAGATAATCGATTTCCCCATCTAGCGCTACTCTCTAATCTCTTTACATTGAATACAATCTTGTTTCTTACTGAGATTGGTTTACTCTGGCAACAAAATAATTGATTTATCATAATCCTTCTATTATAAAGATTTTATGGAATTTAAAAAAAGTATAAGTTAAATAAATAACAGCACTACTACTATCTTCAATCCAACCCAGTACTCAATTAGTGTAGTTAAAATTGTAGATACCATGTGTCAAGTAATACGCAAAAAAATTTGGATATGTGTCGGAGATTGAAAATATGTAAACATACTTGAATCAATAAACATTTAATTATAATATAGAAATAATTTTGTGAAAAACATTGAAGTTTAAGTATATAATTTAGTAGGTTAAATAATTCAAACAATAAAGGCTCTTCAATAAATCAATATTAGAAGGGGAGACCAAATAATATCACTATAAATGGTTGTTTATGGATGAAAGGTGTAGAAAAAGTGTAGGTCCTTCTACCCGTATTAGTGTAGAGGCAGAGTATGGAATCATATTTAAGAAAATTTACACTCACTACAGAGAAGTGGGACCTAATTTTCCCACTCATCAGCAATATTGTCTATAGCGAGAGTAATGCCTCTATACTTTAGTAAATTAGAGAAATGCATCATATAACAACATACTTAAAGTAGAGATTTAGGAAATGTGAGTTAAGGGTGGTGTTTTTTCAGTTTTATATCAACACTTTTTCTAACAAAATAAATAAAATATTGCTACACTAGAAAGATAGAGTTTAATTTGTTTCATATGGTAATATCAAAAGTTGTTTAAATGTGTCATCAGCATAGAGGCATTTGATGATAAAAAATTTAAATGAAGATGACACGTTGTAATTGAATTCCAGAACACCTTTGACAGATTTTCAAGAACTATTGAGGTTAGGTCACCATGTGAAGACAATTAAAGTCTATGTTTCTACCGGAGCAATATTTTCTTTATTTTGTCCAGAAAAGGTTTTGAAAACAAAACTTTAAAACAACTGACCTTAATTCGTGTTCCCTACATCCCCACCTTAATCAAGGTGCTCTATTTGTGTACAGAGTTAAATTTTCACAAGACTTACAAATTAACTTAAGCCAAAATTTATAATCCAAAACTTGGATATATCCATGCAGCTACTTTTATTAAATGTGCCTATCAATAAATTTTCTTCTAATATTAAATCCTGCTTTCTAAATCTTAACATATTTAAAATATCAGCTGGATATAATAAGAATATTTTTTCCTAAGCTATCCAATACTCTTGCTTTAATTAAAGGTAGAAACAGTTCCTCCAACTTATACCATTCTTGTTCTTACACTATTAATATAGTTAAAGGCGGATAGCCTGTAGTGAAAGTATAGCGAGTAGCATAAAATAATACGTATTTTGATTTTAGCTGAGATTGAGTAATCTGAATTAATTCCAACAAAACATATTTATATAACACACCAGCATTAATGATACATTCCTGTAAAATATTTTTGTAACACTTTTCTAGATTATTTATTTATTTATTTACAATAAGTGTGTTTTAGTTATTCAAATTAAATATTACAAATTATAGTAAATATCTGTCATGGATATTTGAATATTGAAAATACTGTGTACAACAATATATTTATAAATATATTCTTAATTTTTTTAATAATATAGAAATACCTACACATTTAGCATATTTTTCTTAATATAATTTTGATAGTTTGTAGTATTTCTTTAAATCAATGCGTCAAGGGATATAATGGCCTGATTCACTCAAACTAATGTATTTCTTCATAACTTTTAAAGATGATTGCATATCCAGTGATGCAAACGTTTGCCTTCGTTTACAAAGACAAGCTAGCTAACGTTGGATTGACAGCCACAGATTCTTCAGTCATCATTAATACCAATGCAGCTTTCGGCATGTCCCTAGGTGAGCTATATAGTAATTTTTAAAATCATTTGCCAAAAATGCTTTGTTATATGATTTAAGATGAGAACGTGCATATTTAATTTTAAAATGATGCCATAAAGTTTATCTTTAAAAACTGAACACTCTTTAAGGATTCTGTTTAGGATGCTATTTTGTAGGTACAGTCATATACCTGGCCAATTTAATGTTTGAGACAACTTTTATGTGCTGTACGTCTTGATACCCGTCTGGAATATCAGAATATTCCCATCAATAGGTGGTGGATAAGGTTGGTATTGTCTATAATAATAAAAGGAAGTGCTTGTTTGTGTGTGTTTGTTTGTGTGCGATGCCCAGCCAAACCTACGACACGCAGAGCTCTGAAATTTTTAACATAGGTGGACGGAAGGAGGTCCAAATGCACCTAGAAGCCAGATTTTTAAATTTTGAACTAGTTTTTTAACTATGATATTTCTAACACATTTTTTAAGAAAATGTTGTTAATCTGATAATTAAATTCTCATGGCAAATTGGGCACCATGGGGGTGGGGGGTAAATTATATAATTCTTATACCACAGTGGGTCACAGGCAACGCTGTAAGGGATTGCTAGTTTAAAATAAATTAAACCCTCTTATGCATGGAGAGAAATTGGAAAATTATTTATTAAAATCAAAATCATTGCCTGTAGTCAAAATTAGAACACTAACCTCCATTTCATCAGAAAACGAGACATGACAAGATTCGCTCTTGAGTTTACGTCCTTAAAGATGCGGAATACAAGATAAAAAGTGTCCTTTGGATCTAGATGAGCCGAAGAAGTCAACACGACGTGGCTCCTTATCAGGCGTAAGTGGCCTACTGAGGAGTCACTGGTTCGACGAAAACATGACCATAACTGGAATGTGGTCGCGTGACAAGCTTTAATCAAAATACAAGAAATCAACGTCAATAAAATTCTACTTCACTAATTATTTCTCCATTACTACAACTATGTGGATAGGCTGAATGGTTAACAATATGGGCCCACATAAAAAACTATCTGAAATGTGAACATTTGCCAGGCCTATTAAATCTATTGGGAATGGAGAAGGGAAATTGTTGGTTGAGCTAGGAGGGTATATCTATTAACTCTTTAAAATAATAACTTATCTTAAATCTTAGGAGAGTGGTATTATTGTAGTATTAATAAGTGCTATCAAGCCAATATTTTTAACATGTTTTATTACTTATATTTTGTTACACGTGGTATTACTTAATTTGATTTAGCTAATTATTAGTTTTGTTGCATCGCATTTAGCAAGATCTATATCGCATTGTGTTTTTTAAATCAGATAACCATTTATATTTATGTGGCAAATCTAGATTTAATTTAGCCTTGTGGTGAATCGTTATAGTCCAAATATTTTAATATACAATTTACTTTAGACTGTATTTTCAAAAACTGGAAATATTTTTAAAGTGGGCCAAATGATTTGGTTTCAAAGGGGTATATTGGGAGTGTTTGTATATAACAAATAACCCTGTTTACCTTGTTACAGGTAAACAATCGATAAACGATATTTTATTGAGGAGTGATTTTTGAAAATTCGATTTATTTTGAAAATAGCTGTAACCATGTTGCTTACTATGTATATCTGGGGAATGTATGACATGGACATGACACATAAACTGTATACTTTTTTTGGGGGAGGGGGGCGGGGGAATTCGGCTTAGGATAGTTTTCTGACAGATATTTTTTAATTTGAATATTAAAAAAATGGCTGTAACGATTTTGTTTAAAATGTTATCGGGAGACTATTTTACATATAAACAATATTGTATCTATATTTATATAAAATAAATTAATTCTAGGCTAGTGTACTTACAAAAAACTCTAGAATATTTGAAAGTTAGAAATTGACATTGATGAGTGTATACAAAATGGGAATCGGTGTATAATTTTTAATTATAGTTGGAAAACGTAATTTTTACAAATAACAAATCGTTTTAGGATAGTTTACTAATATTCTATTTTTGAAAACTCGAATTTTATTTAATATATTTTGTAAACCCTCCCCCCCCTTAATATCTAAAAGGTGAGGGAGACGTAAATCAGGCAAGAGTGTTACCTGGTTGAACAAAATATGTTTTATTGTAACAAAACAATAATAGAATAATACAAACATTGAACTGTGCGGGAAGCGCACCTCTCCGTCCAGCAACGGAGCCAACTAGATCACAATGTAAACAAACTCGTAACCTCCTCAAGACGGTTACCAAACAACATTAAATGATACCTATCAACAAAGTACAGTCCGGGATCTCAATATTATGGTTGCAACATTATTGCAACTAAATACTGCTAAACTAAGTAAATTAGAAANAAGTAACACATTAACTCTCGGTATTTGACTCGATAAACAAAGTCGAGTTCAAATACTGCTAGACTCATGAAGCGAACACAAGGCGGGTTTCGAACCCGGGACCACAGACAATCTCTGGGTGCTCTGGTCATAAACCACTATTAACAAAAATATAAATTACAAGAAAGATTGGGCTCAGACCCCAAATTTAGGTGGTGACGAAAGCGACGGTCTCACTACATGCCGCGATAAGCGCATAGCATTTGCAAGTTTCAATATAAAATAAATTAGTTATCAATTCCAAATGATAATTTTGACAGAGTTCCCCCCATGACACCGAAATAGTACTTTTGATACGTAAGATAATATTCCCCAAGACCTAGGTCGCCGTCCTCACCTCTTATCCACAAGTCGGTGGGGTAGTAAGTGTAGACATGATCCCGGCATGGCCAATATATATACAAAACATACTTCTCAGAAAGGGGGGGAAGACCGAAGGAAAAGGAAGGTTGTCGAACATAACAATCTAAGGAGAGAGGTAGTTCCAGAACAATATCGAAGCGCATCGACGCTCGCGTGGCCGGATACGGAACTCTTCTTTCTTTTTTTCTTCGGCTGGCTGGACACGTGTCCGAGCTTCACTGTGGACAGGCTCGGGTGTGGCGTTCAGTCTGTTAGTCGTATCTTGCGAGAGCGGAGGCCGGTGATCGAGTTTGTTCCGTGTGTTGACCTTCCGAGAGCGGGTTGCCCGAGTTGGTGAGTGTTATTACATGTAACTTGTTACAATTTGAACAATTTGGGCTTGAAATTTTTATAAAATAGTGATTATTCATTATTGTGACTAACAAGATGGTATGTTTGTTTTTAAGTGTAAATCTTATTTACGTGTACTTAACTAAAAACTATTTTCAGAAACTGTCTTCTAAGCCACAATATGATAAAGTTTGTGCAATTTGGTCGTAGCATATATTTGGTTCCACTTTATGGTAAATACTTGTGCATTTATATGTGATTTAGCTTCTTTAATTATTTGCACTACTCGTGGCATTGGGTTACAAGGACCGAAGAGAAACTTGTTTCTTACCCCATTTCACCACTCCCAGCGCCGATGCAGAACACCAACGCGAGAACATATCAATCACAACTACGCACACCTGTGGCCTGAATTAAACTAACCACCAGTATTGTTATGAAGTAGTGACAAAGAACTTGAGATGCAAATATCTCTAGCGGCAAAGACACCTTACTCGTCTATGTTCTAGGATAATATCGAAGTTCTACGAAACTGTTTAGAAGCTATGGTGGCATGCACGTATCGTTCCCGAGTGTTACATATGTTGTCCCCCACCCTTTTTTCCCGTCATCCATTTTCACTGTGTTGTGTTGTATATACAGTGGCGGCAGGACATCTGGTCGTCACTCTTGGACTTGATTATATTTGGTGAAGGAGAAGTTCCGGCTTCAGATTGTTAAAATGTAAGGTCTAAATTCTCTTTGGCAATTTTAGTATATTTTCCCTTTATTTAAAATTTTTGTCACATATTTCAAAATTCTCTTTCACCCATTTCTTAAATACTTTAAATAAAAATAAGTTTTATTTTTTATTTTCTACGTGGTTAATTTTGTAACTTTGTCGTATCAATAATATTGATTGTTGAGATAATGTCGATTTAATTACTAGCTCTGGGAGGGTTCAATCATTGAACTTGGGGTATTATCAATATATTTAACTTTTTGAAATAATTACATTATTGAATAATTCTATTAGTTACATATTTGATATTTTGACCTTTGGTAAATATTTGGAACTTATTAACTGGGCTTAAATTTACGTAATGCGTAGAATGATATTAATTTCCTATTAAACCGTTAAGCTTCAACGTATGGTTAGTTAATGGTCTTTTAAGAAGTTCTATGGAATATTTTGTTATTATAATGAGATTGTTTAGTGTTAACCGCATAATGGAATAGGGGGTAAGCGTTCTGAGATTATTAAGGCATTTTTGGATCAATTGTTATGTTTTATGAGAAATATATTGTGTTAGTTAACTAAGGAGGATAATATGATCATGCGAGTTTAACGTTATTTGCCATACTACCATGTATTCCCCTATATTTTTATAATTTTTGTGAATAGTTTCCAATTTATTTTTGTTTGAAATTAAACACTTCAAAGTTCGGTCGCCGTTTAGCACGATGTATTGCCGACCTTACAAATAATACTATTAACTTCCATTCAGTAAAATAAAAGGACGGAAGGAACAATGCATAACATCGTTTTAAATAATTTAAATGAGGAATTTTGACTTAAGGAAGAACACTTTCCTTTTATTAAACATATTAATTATCCTTCTAAGAAATTTGTTGACTCTTCTATTTATTTATTTTCAATGTCAGCCATGATTTATTTCAACGCATGTGTAGATCTGTCAAACAAGTGAGTGGCGGGTCTCATGATTGTAAAATAAGTAAAAGAGTAAAGATGTAAATAACTCTAAACTAGCGCGCTTTTATATTCTGACAGATTAAAATAAACATTTTAACTCTTTTATGAAAACACTGTTCACATTCATTGACATATATTTCAATATTTATATTAAACCTGCATTGTATTAGATTTTTATCTCTAGTCCATAGCCAACATTTTATCCTTTGTTTTAATATATTAGTTTTCTCTTTGGATATGGAAGAAGAAGAAAAAATAGAACGTTTTTAAATTTGATTTTTGGAAGACTTTCTGTATAAGACTGGGGTCTTCTTCCTGCGTGTTTGTCCAACACGGAGAAAAATCTGTGGAGCTCTTAATTTAATTTATTTTTAAAGTGAATTAATGGTTTTAAAGTAAAGTGCAAGTAGCAAATGGAAGGCTAAGTGTATGTTCAGAGATAGACTATTTTTTTAAGAATTGTGGAGGATTTAACATTAATAAAGTGAAATTTTTTTTCTGAAGCTGGTGTTGTTTAAGCATGGACTAATTCATTGGTGAGGTCAAGCTAACTCATCAACTTTGAATTTTTTTTTTTTCCTTTTATAAAAAATCAGAATTCATGTATGAACTTTCAGAAAGACTATCTAATTCAGAGAATTAATTAACATTTTATTTTATGTCTAAATATTAATTTTATTGATTTTTTTTGTTCTCTTCTTCGTTTTTGTTTCAACAATACTATTTTATTTTGTCAAATTAGAATTATAACTATCCGGAATTTCATAGGTAGGATTTGGATGTGGTAAAAAAGGAAACAATAATAAACCCACAAAAGTGCCAATAATTGTTATTTTATACATTTATTTTTATTGTAGTCTAAATAACTACATTTTATTTCAACAATAAATTTTTATTTAAATTGCTCATGTTTTATTTTAAGTATTCCCCAGTGGTCTCAAGTATTGAAAGTCGTCGTGCCACTGTCTGAATTAGTTGAGGTAAATGTTTTTTTTCTTTTTTCTTTGATTATTATTTTCTCCTAGATCCTAGGAGTGGCGCCCAACAAAAGCACAATTTTATTCATCTTAACGTTATGTAAACCAGATTCGGAAGACACTGATACTAGACACAGAAAACTATAATTTATATAATACTTTTTTTAACACTACAACAGTTATTCCTTAGAGAAACTTTACTAATGGAAGTCTTGACGTTATGATAAGGTTGTTGTTGAGCTAAAGCCACAATTGATTATGTTGTTGTTCTTTAATGCTGGTGCTCAAAATGATTAAGTAATGTTCCTTTTAAAACTTTGCATGGTGTCAGAAAGTGCAAATAATAGTTTGTCAAAAGCTTCTAGTATATTTTAAAGATTATCTCTATATAATATATTATTATAAATTTTTATATGATATTAGCTTCTTGATGAATAAATATCAACTTAAAATTATTTCATGCATTTATTAGTCTAATGGTTCACCATACCCATAGGTAGTGTATTTTTACATGTCTCTTAGTTTTACTTTAATTTTGGGATATATACATTTTTTTAATAAGCTCTACGAGGTTGACCGTCTATATATTTACTTCCGCAACTGGTGTGGATTGCAAGATCTGAGTTTCGAATGTTTGATCTAAGGCATTCAAAGGACAGAACTCCAATCGCTTACTCCTATTGCCCTATTTTCAACCCCTTGTTATTCATTGTTGTTTTGACCTTATGTTTATTCCTTATTTTAGTTAAGGAGGGTTCATACTTCTTCCTATTATTTCGGGATCTCCGATTTTAATTACATCAATGGTGTAGGGATGGTGGAGGTAGGATTTACATAAAACATATCCACTATTACATCGAGGGATAATAGTTAACAATCTAAAAAAAAACTTTTGATACAACCAGCTGGTATTTTTAATCCCACCATCTACCTTCCCGAAAATTCAAACTAGATGATCCCAATATTTAATCCACTTGCACACTAATTCAGTTTATTTCCTCTATTCCCTAAAATTAAACCTATAGTGTAAGAAGAAAACTCTCGACACAATGGTAATAAATCCTGTCACTAAAATACTTGTTATGTTTATAATTACAGGCCTTGTCCATGGTTCGTTGCTGAATAGGTTCAGCTACCGCAAAGTTGGTATTACAGCTTCAATCATATTCTTCATTGGCGTCCTGCTGACAAGTTTCTGCAACTCTTTCATATCCTTCCTCTTATCATATGGTATTATCACATGTAAGTGTAACTTATGGTTATGAGTGCCATAGATATAATATTCAAACTTTTTAATAATTAATTTACATATTTAAACCAAAATAATAGTAGAAAACCAACTATAAAGTGTGACGTTATTTCATATAATTTATTTCAGAATTAATTCAGTTTTATATTGTTAAAGCAGATAATATGTTGTGGCAGTGGGGGATAAATATATATTATTGACGCCAATTCATCTATTTCAAAACCAAGCGAAGACGCGCAGATAGTATTTAATTTCTCGAAATATTCAATAACAAATCGGATCACAACAAGATTAAAACATTAAGTGCAACTGGCATTGAAATCAACACTACACTTTTTAATATGTTTGATATTAAAAAAAATTACCATAACATAATTTTAAAATAATATATTTTTAAAACGAGTAAGTTTCTTATATCCAGAGGTCAGCGGGACAGTTAGTGGTGGAGAGTAACGGTGGCGTAAAATACCCGGGTCGGACCAACTAATAGAACAAAAACTATGTATGTAGTAAGATTATAAGTATAAGGACAGTTAGATTAAGTGCAAATTAAATAATTTAATTATTGCTTAAAAATGGGATATGATATAATAGTTGATGTAGACAAAAATATGTAAGTATATCTAGGACCCAAACTACCCTTTAGATGTCGGGATAGATGAAAATTAAATAAATAGATAAAGTCACATTCACAGATCAGTTTTTTTCTTCAAGTGACACAGTGTTACTTAATAAGGCCCATAGAGATTTAAAATATTTATTGTTTTGGAATTTAGATGCATTTAAATAGTTTTTTTTAAAATTCATCAATGTCATTTTTGTAAAAAAAAAAATACATTCCCACTGATGTAGAGTACGTACTGTACCGTAAATTACTTCATATCACGTTCCATTAAAGCACTATTATTCCAAAATTGCTTTCATTTGTGCACTCTATCAATGGGGTGGCTAATTTTTAACTTCAATAATTAAATTTATTTTAATTCATTGATTGGCATAGTTGATTTTGGAATATCTTGGTTGCCTTGATATTATTGCAAAAGGAAAAAATATATATTGATAGTCGGATCTTGAATGTCCTAATTTATTATAGTTTTAATGTTGGTCTGTACACATGGATTGTTAGAAAACTTTTAAACATATTACAGATATGAAATTTAACATGCTGTTAGATTTATGTATAAGGTTAATTATAAAAAAACAAAAAAATAAAACGTGTTAGTTTCAAACTTGTGGACTGAACTATGCCAAAACTTCGTAATTCACTATTTCCTTTTATAAATTATAGATTGTTGTACTGTAAATTATATTTATTTTAACTCTTTAGCAACCAATATTTTTACCTCATCACTTATCTCAGGGTAATTCCACCACGTACATTGGAATCAATATAATGAAACATTGTTTTTAACATTCTCATGTTAAGTTGCATGTTTTTCTCATCACCGCGTATTACTACATCTTCATAGTGTGTACATTTAGGTTTTTTCGTGCAGTATGTTTGTATAAAGCAAACTTTGAGATGATTATGAATTTACATACCATAAGGTAACAGAACATTTGGTTTGGCATTTTTACAATAATATATTATAGCATCCAACTTAGAATACAAGAAGGTGTCAATGAGCATAGCTAAAGTTAAATGATTAACATAGAATAACTGTTAGTTAAGTTTATAATAGCGTCAGGAAAATATTTCAGAATAAATATATTTATTTAAACGCTTATTCAGGAACATTAATTCACACAAATCAGAATATTAGTAAAAATAATGAAACAACTTGTTAGAAACCAAATAAATAATTTTAAAACTATCATGGCAGCCCTCTAGTCCTCATAACTATAATTTCTTTCATGATATCTGAAGGTATTGCTGCATTTACTCTCTACACAAAAACACAGTTTGGTTCAGGATATTCCACTTTTTTGACATTAACATTTTTCTTGGTGACAACATGTTTTACAAGAACATTTAAGAAGAATGGGGATCTCTTCCAGGACTGGAGGGCTTTAGCTTCTCACTGGAAGAAGTGTATTCTCGTTAATGATATAGTTCTACTATCTAAAGTATACGGAGTTTGGAAGAACCTGGGGGATATTAAAAGCTGTAATCTAGTTCTTAGTAATATAGTGTGCACTGATAATGTGTGGTACTAAAGATTACATGGTTGACAATTTGATTACAGGTACTAGCGAAGGATTTATATCTATATGAGTCTTTGATTTGTAAGGCTGACACACACAATCCTCTAGTCCTGTCACTGTGTTTTCATTTTGTACATCGAGTTTTCCCAGGCATGTACAAGTTTGTAGCATTTCTTCATCTTTTTGTTATTTTAGTTCTTGTTTGCTCTTTCAGACTGTCCTGCAAATATCTGTCAAATACCAACCTAATTTCACAACATTATTTTGCAATATTGGCAGTTCTCTCTAAGAAACTCCTGCGAAATCTTTACATATTCTAATTTTAATGGGTTTTAATTGTTGAACTAACAAGACCCATTCCGTCTAATACCATAAACCTTTAACCGTTATAATTATATGACACATAAAAGTGTGCCTCCACCATTTGACGAGGTGTGTACAGAGTTTATATCTGGCTGAGAATCTTATCTTTGTCCAATGCCAATAAAAGTGTTCTATATGCAGCAAATTAAGGCTGGGGAACTATTCTAAGCACAGATTTCGCAAACAGCTTCGTAAATTAATTTTGGTCAAATTATCGTTATGATAAAAAAAATACTGCTAAAGTTGTATTTCTTCGTTAATGTGACTAGCGTGTTGATAATATAAATTTTTTATTTCAAGTTTGTGTACTTGAATGTAGCAACATATGATTTATTTAGAAAATCCAATATACTCTTCTTACTTTTGATCAGCCTCTTCTGGACCACATTTTCCAATATAGCTTGACCACTTTTATCTCTTTCCATAATTTAAATTGTGTATTTTTCATTCCCAACAGCTTTTGTTAACAAGTTATATAAATCTGTGTTTCTAAATGTTAAAGGATTGCAAATAAGTGAAAAACCTCCTTTAGCTGTTTTGAATGTTTCATGGTTCTGTTTAAATTGATACCACTTAGTTCCTGAAGACATTATTTGTAATGCTATATTCACCTTCAAAAGCACTCACAAACTTTGACAACTCAGATGCCATAAAAATAAATTTTTCTAGAGCTGCATGGTTCTGTATAATTCCAAATATTACACCAATGACATTTATCTTACTGTTCTCGTACTCAATATCATTATCTGGAACTATTAATGTAAAAATAGGTACTCCTTTACTAACACACAAGCTACCATTTAAGAGCTCACGCCATAAGTTAGCTTTGTGGTATTAAATACCTTGTTGAAATATATAGAGGAAGAAACTGAGCGTAGTTAATGTGGCCATGAGCAAAATATTATTTGATTAGTGATTCAATGGATGTCACGTGTAGTGAAAATACCTTGTATTAGTTTCTCGAATAAACTGTAGTATTTTTTAAAAACGCTTAAGGTAGCTCATAATAAACTGATGTTGGCTACTTTAGTGAAACTTCCTTCAAATAGATTATATTTCGTAAAAATATACATGGTTTGGAATTTGTCTAAGGCTTCCAAGGTAGCTGTTTTAAGGTGATTCCTTCAATATATTGGAGAATTTACATCCTCCAGGTAGGATGTCAACAACCACTTCTGTAGGTCCTCTTTATCTTCTGGTTCATTCACTATAAACTGATTAAAGTACTGCTAGTACGGTGCCAGAAAGGTTACAGTGTAGGCCTCCAGTGATCAGTAAAAATGTCTTCCATTGAGAGTTTTGCTGTTGTAGATGTATAGATACCAGATTATACCAATACTTGATCTATTTCACTTCCTTAAATATATTTTACTAGTGCACATTTTGCCCAAAATGTCACATACAAATCTCCAAGATGAAATACATACTTTTGTCATATAGCCTCTCTTGAAACCCCTTTTCCCGTTGCCATAACATACAGCTGTATGTCAATGCTTAACAATATTAACTTTTCACGCCCTAATATTTTTGTTAGAATGCTCTAGCTTGCAT
This sequence comes from Timema shepardi, assembly GCA_902151425.1. NCBI lineage: Eukaryota > Metazoa > Arthropoda > Insecta > Phasmatodea > Timematidae > Timema > Timema shepardi. The sequence continues at coordinate 19,587 of CABFVX010007010.1, forward strand.
CCCGCCAGTGTGTAAAACATCATAGCTAGATGATGGTAATATAATTATTGGAGGAACTAATTCCACATTTGTTAAGGGCAGTGAAGGTGCCAAAAAAGTTAAAAACATCCCGCGTTCCAGGAGCTATTTGTGCGGACTTATCTTAATCACCAGAAATTGCATAAAAATGAGCAACCCTGATCTGTTTTCAGACCAGAATCTAATACAGTGGCGGTTTTTGTAAACTCAAGTGGGAAATGTCCTTTCTTCAGTGAAGGTGATTCACACATTAATATATCCAATTCAAACTCATTTTAAATAATTTCGGGTGATGTATTTCAAATTAATTTTAGTGTCTATTAATAATAGTTGTAATCATAAATTTTTGTTTGGTACATGAAAAATCATGTACGATGCAGTGTGTTCTTCCCACAAGTTGTCACCTCCAAAAAACCAATGTTATCTTGGGCGAACCATAAAAATAGCTAACGAAGGGTAGGCATAGACTTCTGACTGAATTAATTTGTTTTTAACAAAAAACAATTACTATAATTACATTTTTTTAAGTTAACAAGGTAAGAAAAAAACTAAAGTTTTAAGATAAATGAAAACGAATAAAGCAAACAAAATACATAATATGGAGTTTAAAGGTAAATTTAAATCTCGTGGATAGCCCAAAGGATGGAGTATGACCACCATTTTTTTTACCGTAAGTTAGCAGCTATACTGAGCTATTGTAAACTTGACAACCTATTTTTTTGTTAATAATAGACCATGTAAATTCAAAATCTGGTGAAATTTCAATTGTAACATTCAATCTGCATGAACAGTACCGTATCAACATAGGAGATTACACTATCGGGTTATAAGTATAACTATAAGATAATTACTCTGATGGGGCGGGTCTTAGGAAGGAAACTTTTTGTAGGTAATCTACCAGTATTTGCTTGGAAGGAGAGTATGAGACAACTAAAGAAAAAAAAACCAATTAAGCCCGTCCATAATTTGAACCCCTATTTTATTTCTCCATCATCAGCAGTCCAATCTAACACGAAAATGACGCCTTAGAGTTAGACCATTCTGCCATTAAAGCTGGTACGTTGCCTATTAAAGGGTCAGTTCACAAAATAATATTTTTTACAAGGAACAACAGGTAAGATATCAAATATTGTATATAGAGTAGTTATAACTTAATCCTCAAAAGAGAAGTAATCTTTTAAAACAATTTTAGATTGTATACCTATTTTAATATTATATTTTAGTCAACGTATGTTTCAAATTTTGTCAAACAATTTAAGCCAATAAAGGATTGATATTACTTTCCCTTAGGTTATTTTTATGTTCTAATAAAAACACAACTATCAATTAAAGTTCGATTATTATATTTGATTGTAAACTAAGTGTATATAAAATGTATTTCTGTTTCCAGCACTCGGGTTATGTTTATTTATGCCAGCGTTTTCTCTGGCCATCAACTCCTACTTCAAGGTGAAACGAAACATTGCGATGGGGTTTGCCATGACCTTTACAGGAATGGGTACGGTAATAATGCCCCCTGTAATCAGCAAATTACTATCGTTCTATGGTGTTCAAGGCACAGGGCTCATAATGGCGGCCCTGTCCTTACATTCCCTGGTTGGAGCGCTACTCTTACAGCCCATCAAATGGCACTTGAAGAAGGTAGTAGAACCTCAGCCAAAGAGTCAAGACACAGTTGATCAAGAAGCCGATCAAACTGATAATAAGAATAGTAATTTAAACGGTAAACACATATATTAATTGGTTTCGGTGCTTTTATGCAAATATCACATTACTTATGAACATTTTTTTATATTATTACTACCCTCAAGATCATACTCATTAAAGTCACTCACTGTTATTATTCCAAATAGAAACGTGTAGCCTACCCTTTTCCCTCACAGTGGATATCAGTAGTGATATCCACCTTTGATTAAGCCGGTACGTTTTTCTCCTGGTTATAGGTCAAAGTCATGGCCCATATCCTCTTTTGGTAACTCTCATAATACATGATTTACTATTACAACTGAACTTTCCTGTTAGATCACTTTACAAGTTTCTAAATACTAAATACATTAGGGCCCTCATATCCGCTGATCCAGTATCCACAGTTTACCACTACCCAATTTTATTTATTTTAACTAAATAAAATATTGTTTATTAGTTACAATGCCTACACCAGGGCTATTCAATTGGTGGTCCATGGGACAAATCTAGCCCACCAAGCTCTGCAGATTTTCCCGTGGATTGAAAGTCCAACTACTGTATCATTGTATATTAGTCGTATAGTTCAGATGATATGGGGCGACGCCTGACCTTTAACGGCCAGAGAGATCTTCAGTATTGTTGGTGGAGGAAGCTGCAAGTCCAGTGTTACTAAGTCCGTGGTGCCACCAACATCGTGTGTTTACAAGGGAGTACAATCTTACCCTCCAGCAGCATGCGTCTCCCACTCTTTACCCGGTATCACTGCCTCAAAGTGCCACCACTTAACGACTGAGCTATTTAACATATTCTTGCTTTTGACCTTGAATAATGCAGGTAGACAGGTGACAGAGTGGCTAAGAGGGACTCAAAATTATTCTCTCCTCCAACCAACAGCAGCCAATGTCTCACCAGTTTATATTTGCCTGGTCTATTGTTTGTGCGTTATTTATAGTAATAGCGGAGTGCTTTACTTGTAATTAGTATTATTATAAGTTTTCTAGAATGGTACTTTCTACTTTGAGTATTAAGAAAAGGAAGCTTGATGATGAAAATTAACTTCACTGAAGTATATCAATATTATATATATATATATCAAATTACGTTTCAATCCCTGCACCCCAACCTTCCACCTCCTCCCGATTTTATAACTAATTGAATAGCCCTGGCCTATACCATCGTCCCACTTTATATCCTCACTGTGGACACTGTGCTATAATATCACCGGCATCATCATCATCATCATCATCATCATCATGTGGTAGTAGCAACATGAACACTGGAGAATAGCAAGTACAATGTGGGGTAGAGTACACGTTATTATTACGTACTTTATTTAATGTTTGTAATGTCTTACTGTGAGTGATTTATCAATTAAACTTGACCGTATTTATGTATACTACATGAATACTACATTACATTATAGTTCGGTAACTGCGGTAGAGCTAGAAACGTATTACCAAAGGATATGGTGGCCCTAATATAATTTTACTCATGGAAGTTGGAAATGAATGTGAGTTTTTGGTGGGCTGAAGTTTTGAATTGTTTTCATGGGAATGTTAATGAATTTTCTTTACTGCTAATTTTAGTATTGGCCACTTGTAGTACTAATCATACTTGGGATCGTATCATTCAAGTTTCTTCTTTTCTCATTATTATGTCTGCTTCTCTGTAAAATATTTTGTTTTTATCCCAGTATATTTTCATCTACGATCTGTTTTTTGGTTATTTTTCTATCTTCATTTTGTCTCTTCTTGTTATTCTTCTAATACACATATTTTGAACCATCTTGAGTCTACTTAAGTGATTTGGTGTTGTGTAGCTCCATTCCACACATCTGTATACAAGTAGGAGCATGTGTTGTACTAACTTTTTATATAGTATTAGCTTATGATGGTGTTGTAGTTATTTCCCTTTTTATGGTGAGTACTGGAGGGAAACATTCAAATACCTTCTTTTTTGTTTATTCAGTATTTCATTTCCATAAGAGTTTCTTGTTCATAATTCATTGCCTATCAATCTTCAAATCTTCCATTAATATAAAACAATTTTCAAAATAAATTTCTCTCTATGTATATTAAAATAATTAGGCATTTCAGATTAATATTTGTAAGATTTCCTTTTGTTATTATTTAAATAACCAAATACAAAAAAAATAGTTAAAGCCTTTTTGTGCATCTGTGAGCTTTAGATACATTACTCATTTGTTAATCATTTCAAAATAATGTGCTGAATAGGGAAAATAAGTGACAACAAATGAAACAAAACGTTTAAGACATAATAGAAGTAGGATTTAATTTAGGGTATCTTCAATCGAGGACATGTTTTTTTGGCCATATATGGCATGGTCACACCAGTCATATGTTAGAGAAAAGTGACTAACCGAATGAAGGTAAATACTGTCTGGCTAGTGAGGTATTTTTTACTGAATTAAAATGATTTTATGCATAATTTTTGAAAATTTAATTGCTAACAGAATTAAAAATCAAAGATAGAAAGTCATAAACTACTTCGGGTGGATGTCATTCACCACATCAATTGTAGTAGCTTAGGTTCTTTTGGTAAAATAAACAATATAACAAAGTCAATATCACACCAAGTGGAGAGGGGAAAGTTTAAATTTATTGCACGATTCAATAAACTAACGCTACGCTGACGTAATTAACGTAAAAATATACCTTTACATATCTTACTACCCATCTCAAATGTTCGCTTTCATCTCTAAGGGAGTAGTGATGAGGAAGTTAAAATTTAGTTGGCGTGTAGTCGAAATTGTATTGAGGGAAAGTTTAAAATCTTGGAAAAATAATCTTAGTGCACCAGGATGGGATTTGAACACGTCATAGGGGAAACAAACAATGCAAGACTGACTACTTAACCTACAAGTGCAGAGGTGAGAATGTGTACCCTCTTAGAAATCCTTAAATCATTTAGCTTACCTTGCTTGGTTAAGGTACCGCGTGACTTATCTATAGTAGGGACATAGAGGACTAAGTCTAGATAAGACCTTCGGTGTAATTTAAAACTTCATACTAACTGAATTTTAATTAAAAATAACTTTTTAGTAAAATATATTAGAAGTTTCATAACCAATCCCGTTTGTAAAATGTTGTAAAATATATAATTGCATATTATAGGGGAAAGAAAACTATCGGACTCATCTCAGAAGAGGACAAGGGTTTCACTAAGTGATGAATCAACTTCCGTCTCATCAAGAAATAAAATGTTATCAAATGAAAATGGTGAATGGCCATCTATAGGATCACTTAATAGGAGTAGTTTGGGCAGCAACACCAAGATATTTGACGATAAACTTTACATCCCCTTAAAAGAATACGATACGAATGAGAGGGGTACGAAACAAGAAAACGAAGGTTACAACCTCATAAGTGATGACACCAAGAAAACAAACGAAATTTCCCTTAAGAAAACTGCAACTAACAACATGGTTTCGTTGGACGAAGCCCCTCATAGTAGGTATGTTTTCGTTTAGTAATAAACAAACTATATCACAAATTTCTTTTGATTGTGAATTTACTAATTATGAAAGAACAATTAATATTAGTTACCGTTTTTTTTATTGAGATTAAACGTAATCGATTGCTTTTGGTATATAAAATGAACCTCAAGTAGAGAAACATCTTCGGTGTTAGTGCTCATTTTTAGCGGTAGCAAAGACTACAGTTAATAATAAGAGGGTGTTGTGGGTTAATTTATGCAATTGGAATGCACTCTGGTTACAAACTTGAAAATCTAAAAATAAATTAAATCAGGTTAAATATTTCCGAAAACGAAACTGGTTACAAAACCCATCTGGACTGTGGGTACGTGATATTTAACAACTCCCACTAAGACGCACAGGAAGAAAAGGGTTTATGTAATTTTGGATTGTGGCTAAAATGCACAGGTAACACAGGTACAAGCCTCTGAACAGAATGAAGCAATTCCTTACACAACTGCATATCACTCTGTTCCACGGCAGGTTGTACTTTTAATCATTGTACATGGACACGTTATCAACTTCCAGCTATCTATTTTATATTTATTTTTCCATTAGTTCAATTGTTGATGATAATTAACAATATTACCACTATTTATTTTTGTTTGCTATGTTTAATTCTTGCAATATTTAAATAAAAAACAATACAATTTTTCAAAATAAAAAATTGGAATAATTATGATTATAAGTTTGGGAAAGGGGTTATGTTACTGCAGGGGTCGAAAATAGTTTTATCGCGATTGATCAGACGATCTCGAAGCAACTTTTTGTCGATCGCTTAAGAAAGGCAAGTTTATCTTGCATTAGTACACTATGGTGCAGCTTATATGATACGGCCATACTGTAATCCATCAAGGTAAGGCTGCTACCTTCCTTGGTTCTACTATGGTGCAACTTGTAAGCTACGGTTGTAGTGTAATCCGTTAAACTAAGACTGCTAGTTTGCTTGATTCCACTATGGTGTGGCTTATAAGATAGTCAAGGTAATACTGCTACCTTTCAGGATAAACGGAGTGTACATTTTACTTATTTTATGTATTTTATACATAGGCAGGGACATAATTATTGGGGGAACGTAATTTAAGGATTAAATACAATATGTATAGAAAAAGAGAATTAAAAGTAGAGTAGAGAAACGAAGAAAGATCTAGGGAACTTTGATAAATGTAAAAGTCGATCAAGGCCCAAAAATGATTTCCGAGCCCTGTGTTAAGGTATCTGGTAGCACTCATTAAGGGGTTACGTCTCATCTTTGTTAAATAACATGTTGAGACTTGTTGTTAGCTTGGTTATGCTAGTAAGTGTTATGCAAAAAAAAAGTTTATTGATCTATTTTTTAATATCTAGTTTATCAAAGTTTTATGCCTTTTTATAATCTTTATTTGACTTAAATCTGCCCTGTTTAATGTAATTTTAAAAAACAAAAATAAAAAAAAGTTCTCGAATTTCAGCGAAATAAAGAATGATGGCTACGATGAAAAAGTTGACGAGGCAGAAGATAAAGGATGCTTGCAGAAGTTTATAGGAAGAGTAGTCAATGAGTTAGACTTAACTCTTTTCAAAGATCCTCACTATACAAACCTAATACTAGGCATGTCAATAGCAATCTGCGCTGAAGCCAACTTCTCACTTATGACGCCTTTCATCCTGAGTGACCTTGAATTCACCAACGATCAGATCGCCATCATCATGTCATCGATTGGTGTTGTAGACATAATATTCAGGTGCATTTCTCCATTTTTTGCTGACCACATGAAATACACTGCCAAGACCATGTATCTTATTAGTATGGGCATGCTGATCTTGTCAAGAACAGGTGAGTGTTAAAAAAATAAGTAAGAACCATTCTTCTTTCATTTAAAACTGTATGTCACAGACTGTAGTGAAAATGTGTGTACTCAGAAAAAGTACCTGACCTTAGTCAAAGGATTCATCCATCAATTTCAAATAGTTATTTTAAATATTATAAATATTTGATTAATTGTTCTCTTTGTTACTTAGGAGCGATTACACTTACAATTACATTAATATTATTCACATCTTTACCCCCAGACATTAAGTAATTAATGATCTCGTGTTAAATATAATAATTATTATGATTATTCATATTGAACAACTTGTTTAGTAGGCTACATAATGATGAGTTACATACCCTGTACTCATTACAAAACATTGTTAGGAAAATAAAATCTCCTAGATTAGGAAATTCAGCACTAATGGGAGATTCTAGAACATTGATCAAACCCAATGGGAAGAGACTATTGGGAAGACCTAGACGCAGATGAGAAGATAAAATTAGAATTAACCTGAAATATCGGGTGTAATGAGGGGTACTGGATACAGCTAGCTCAGAATAGGTATAAATGGCGTACTTTTGTAAGTGCGGCAATGAACCTTCGAGTTTATAATGTAATTGGGTAAGTAAGATTATATAAAGTTTAGGGTGACGCCTTTCGAAGCATTGGAATGCAAGTCAGATCTCAGATGTCTCGAAACAAATGATATTTTGTTGTTTCAAAATAAGACTTACGTGAAAATGAACTTGGAAAAAGAGTTTAAACTTTATTATAGTTTTAGGAAGAGTAGTCAACGAGTTACACTTAACAATTTGAATTGAATTTATTAAAACATATATTAAATTAACATTTAAAGCTTTTAGTGACATTTTGCGCGTAATGTCGTGGTTCTGTATTTAAAAATTAAGGGTATAGGACAAGAGATCTAGCCTTACCTAAACAAATGCAGGTATTGTTGTTACAGTCACAAAGGTTGTTAATTGATTAATTTATTAGTTTTGAAGCATCTGAGCTTCATACTTTTATTAAATAGCGTAGTGAGAAGATTATTTTCTTGAGGAACATGACGCCTGTGGTAAAGTTTAAACGAGAAGTTTCGATGATTAATATAAGCAGGTATATATTTTACATACCTTTTTTTAAAAATAAAACGAGTTATTGGTCATTTTTGATCGGTTAAAAGGGCATTATGATAATTCCCCTTCTAAACCTATTAAGTACTCCCCTTTATTTCTAAAATAGTGTATGAATGGTTTACAAAATAAAATTAAGAACAAATAATCAATAATAATTCACGTTATAGTAACGGAACCTTAATTGTATTAATTGTATAATTGTATTGTTTGTAATATTGCTAAAATATTTATGGTTTATTTAGACACTTGTAAACATAACTAAACTAACTAAATAAACATAACTAATAATACTAATTTCTTAATTCGTCTTTATTCAATAAATAATAAACATTAGTCGAGATACTTTACCCTCTTAAATTTAATGTAAAATGAAACTATAATAAAATTTTAACAAAAAAAACACACCGGATGGCTTATTACAATATATAAACATGTTTGACTTTAAGTTAAATATTTGTTTGAATCTGGTATAAAATATATAAGTAATATATATTTATTTATTAAAATATTTCCCTTGTATATTAAGATTCATCATATACATTTTTTTCTCAAAATTTCGGCTAGTTTAACTCTTAGGCTGTGGATGTAATATTTTGTTGGTATTATAATCTATCTTAGTAGTTAAATTATTTCTCTTTCAGCAATGATATTCTTTACGGACTTCAAGTATATTTTAATAGTAGCTATAGCCCTAGGCGCTGCCAAAGGGGTCAGAACAGTTTTCATGTTTTTGGTCTTACCCAGTCATGTACCAATAGGACGCCTGGCTTCAGCAAATGGTCTACAAATAGTGACAAATGGGGTCTTTCTAATGGTTTTTGGACCGTTAGTTGGTAAGTATTTCACCAGTTGTTTGTCTTATCCCTCTGGCTAGACGTTGGGGTATACACAAATACTAACCTTCTCTGTATCAATGAATTCTATATTTTATTTATATTTATATACACACGAGATGAAATTCTCATATATAAAACTAAAAAGGTGGTACAAAAGTTTTATTTTACACCCTGTCCTAACAATCCATCTGGCTTATCCAAGTATTTAAATTCAAGGGGTACTGGTGAAGAAGTTAGAAGCTTACTGGGAATAAACTCACATTTTTGGGAGTAAGAGTGCATACATAATCTTTCAAAGACACTCCAACACCCGGCTTGGATTTGAATATCACATTCCAAATAAAGATAAAATCAAACCAGACAATTTTTATTCTTTAGCCCACATATCCTTTCTAGCTGGCAAAAACAAACTCAAACTCAACACTGATAATACAATAATAACATTCACAGAAAACATGTTTCTTTTTAAAAGTGATTATAGAATTAAGTGACCAAATAACTAATAAAATCAGAATTTAATTTTTACTTAAACTTGTAAAAATATGATTGATTAACTATTAGTGTTTACATCCTAAATTTAAACTCTAAAGTTGATTAATAGATGCTATTTTAATTTCAATACAATTCATAGCTATGTCATTTTATTTTACTATGGAAAAATTCAACGTCCCTCGATGGCATTAAATTATAGAACCATGCCTTTATAAATTATTTTTAAACCTACTGTTATTACAAGGACAAGTTAAGATCATAACTTACTAAAGTGAAGTATTGACATATTTATAGCCATATCATACTCCCTGTTAACAAATGAGACTCTTTATACTTGGATGGAAGTTAATTGAAGCTATACAAGGTTTACAATACTTAAACTAATCTAGTAATGCATTTAACTCATGTAAATGGAAACACAAAAAGGGAGTTATATAATATAACATCGTTTTATAAATTTAATACTATAAATTAAATCTAATTTTTCATTTTCATTTATTTGAAGTATTTAACGCACAATTTCTGAACCGATTGATTATATCAGAATACGAGAATTTCTATGAGCGAGAGAGAAAGATTTACCAATTTTGCTGAGAAAGGAAGTTTTACATACTTTCAAGGGTTCTTTTACATTCCACAATTGGCATGGAATTGGTGAATTTACTTCCCTTCCAAAGGAAGTTGTGCTACGTATTTATATTTCCTAAGAAAGATCCGTTGACCTTTGCTATGTTTGAACCCATGAATATCAAGTCATGAGGTGAACACTTTACCCTAAAACAGCTGAGGTCAACTAAATATAATTGACAAGTCACTTTAATAGAGTTATTATACTTCTAACTTAATAATACTTAACACCACGTCTTACTACCCGTTCGGGTTACACACTTAAGAACTAATTACATTAATGTGTTAGGAATTTTCGAGGTTGAATATAGTGGAAGTGGACTCGCATTTCCGTAGTGTTTCTTTACAACTAAAGATCACAAAATTATATTAATATATTTGCCAATATCTGCGGAAACATTGGTTTTATAAAGATATATTTCAAACAAAACTTTTTTATTTTTAATGCCACTATTTTGCAATGATAAAGGATCATTTATTTAGTATCACATATTATGTGGAGATAAGGAAGTTTCCGCTTCTGTAAAGTACACAGAAATAATTTTCATACGAAAATGAAAATACCCATTTTGTTTATAATATTAATCAATGCCTAGATACGAATTTTAATCAAAATCGTTATAGCTGATTTTGAGAAAATCGATTTTTTTCTCTTTTCGCCCTTTATTAAACTACTCTTGATTTTAGGTTTAAACAGACACACATATAGATGGCATTGAAAAACCACTTTTTAGGCCTCAGAAAGTCATGAAAGTTCTACGTCCATCAACATCTCGGGTTAGATTTTTCCGACGGTCGCGATACCTTACTGTAAGTGTTCGAAAATAAAAAAAAAATATATATATATATATATATATAACTATATATATGTATATTTTTGTTTAGCTTGAAAATTATTGGTTTTATAAAAATATTTTTAAGATAAAATATTTGTATTATAAATATACCTACATACTTTAGATGGTAAGTAATTTCATATCTCAAATAATTTCGGAGATAAGATAAAAATGATAATTTACGCATCAAACAGGAACCCTTAAAGCGATTTTGCTAAATAATTGAAAGTATCGATTTTGTTTGTAATATTTATCAATGCTAAGAAGTGAAATTTAATCAAAACTATTAAATCAGCTTTTGAGAAAATCGATTTTTCCCCTTCAGTAACTACCCTTAATTTTAGGGTTAGATATCCCTTTCCAAAAATCTCTCGGAGCAACCCTTTCAAAACCCTAAATACCAAGTTTTAGCCCGATAGGTAAAATAGTTTTTGCTCTACTCTGAGGCACAGATACACGGAAATTAAAAAAAAAACTTTTTCAGTTTCGGGTATTTATGAAATGTCAAAATTCATCAAATTCTTGAGTCCGATTTTTGTTGTTGACGATAACAACAATTTCTCTACTTGTAAGATGGCGAAAAAGTAAAAATTCAAATCATATTAATATATAACATGAAGCGTTGACTAGTATTAATTATCTTTTAAGAACTAGAATGTTGGATGTTGTATAACAAAAAAAAAAAGCAACGTATTGTCACTCCCCTTCATTCTGCATGTACTATTTGTGGGCCAATGAATCTGCCAGGATGTATTTGGTCGAGGATAAGGGGGGTGGGGGGGATTGGAATGAGTTAAAAGTGCAGTTAAAGTAAATAATGTAATGGATATAGAGAGTTAGGGATATTTCTCCATTAAAATGTTAGGCTAAAAACATTTCCCCTTAAAATTATAAGCTGATTAGATACCCCTTAAAATAATAGTTTAGAAATAACTAGCCCTTAGATATTAAATTAGGAATAGCCAGGCATTAAAATGATAAGCTCGGAATATTTATCCTGTAGAATTTTAAGGTTTATTATTATTTTTATTTTTTTTGCCTTTAAGTACTTAGAAATATTTCACTCCCATAAAAGGGTGACCTACAAATATTTTGAAATTCTATGTTAGAATATTTAGGTCATAAAATTATCAATTTAAAAAATAATCTCATTTACTCAAATGTCACGTGTGTTTTAAAGGCTTCATACGTGATGTCAGTGGAAGCTACAACCTGGCTATTGTTGCTATCAATGCGTTGACAGCGCTGACAATCACCATGTGGGTGACAGAGATCGTCATTGTTAAATGCAGAGACACACAGAAGACTTCAACAGAAAGCTGATTTCCTAACACATATTTGGCGGCTTTTTCAATGCACTGTACATAAATAGTACATTCAACTAGAAATGTAAGGTGTTTCAAAATGTAGGCTATAATATTTTAATTAAATAAACATTATCTATATTAGTTTACATTGATTTAAGATCATCGATAATAGTTTATTACTTATCATTTGTATTTTATCAATGATTTTATTAAATAATTTTAATTTCAACCAATTTCAATCAATCTATATAAACACGTAAACTCCCATTGTAAATAATGTACTTAGCATGTATTTTTCTCTGCCACAACATTGTCTTCACCAAAGAGTTAAAATTGTTGATTTTGAACTTGTTATGCAAATAATAATTATATAAGTCATATGCCATACATTGCTTCTGTGACCATATCGACCTGATTAAAGTTGTACATTTACTATTATTGAGTAAGACATTAAAATTATATATATATATATATATATATTAAATTGCTTCAAATTTATAAAAGTCTATTTATTTGGAGTTCAATCAACTTTTTAATTCATTAAAGGTACTTGATATCTCCCAGTTGTTTTGTGTTCCAATCAATTTGTTAGAGTTGAATTTGGAAACTAAACCAATCTTGGAGCCACAAAATAATTGAAATTTATTTTCTGACAAAATATTTTTCTCGACTTTAACAAATTTATTACTTAATAATTCACTTATTTTTATTTAAAATTTGATTTATATTGTAAAGATGTGTATTGGATAATGTGTTAATTTAGGAGTTTTTTTAAATTATTACAATTTAAGAGTATATAAAATTTAAAACCCATATAAATTAAATGTTTAGGCAATTTAAGATATAAAATATAAATAATAAATATTATTATATACCAAATACACTAATTAACCTAAAAGGTATGGAGTTACCACATTACATTTTTAATACAATCTTCCATGGTTACTATGCATCACGGGACTTAATTTTAAACCCACACTGGTAGTCATTCGGTCACAGGCTTGATAGTCTTGTCAGGTTAACCTCAAAAACACGTTTTGGCTGAGATCATTTATATAGTTTGGAAATTTAGTACACATTTCCTTGAGTACTGTGGAATCGAATATTAGTAAAGTTTCTCCTTCTTCAGTGGGGGCTTCATCCCTTAACATCGAAAAAACACCGCCACCCCCAGATAGTATACTTTTGTAAATGTTTCCAATTATCTTGTAAACGGTGGATAACTTGACAAATTTTAATTCTAGTAAAATGTATGAAAACGTTTGCTGAAAATTACGCCACATAGCTTTACATAAACGTTATAGTCCACTCAGTATAGAGGCTCGCAATAATACGGGGTGGATTCTGGTGCGCAGCACACAATTCGTTTCTGGCGTTCTTGTTTTGTAAATAACTAGCAAACAGATAGCTTTTCTTTAATAATGCTCATAACTGAAGTTGAACAGTGAAAAGTTATGTATTAATATAGTCAAAAAGGTTCTTTAAGAAACATGTTTTTAGGCCTTTTCGGATGATTTTTTACTTTCTCGCTATCTTACAGGTAGAAAAAGTATTGTGATCGTCAAAAAAATTGAACTCAAGATTTTGATGAATGACGACGTTTTATGACCCCCAGAATCTGATAGAATGGTTTTTGAATTTCCGTCTGTCTGCCAGTTTGTACCTCCAACTAGAGCCTAAACTATTTTACCGATAGTACTAAAACTTGGTATCTAGGGTTTTCATAGGGTTGCCCCGAGGAACTTTTGGAATTGGATATCCAACCCTAAAATTAAGGGTAGTTTACTAAAGGGAAAACAGAGAGAAAGTCGATTTTCTCAAAATCGCCACTAACGATTTTGATTAAAATTTGTATCTAGTCGTTGATTAAGATTACAAATAAACTGGCTATTTTAATTTTCCCATGAAAATGAATTTTAGGGTACTTTGCAGAAGCAGAAACTTCCGTATCTCCGCAACTATTTCAAATAATAAATATCCTTTTATTGCAAAATTGTAGTATTATTAAATATAAAAAACTTTTATATGAAAAATATTTGTATAAACCCACTCGTTTCTGACATATTGGCAAATATATTAATACAATTAAGTGAGTTTCAGTTGTAAATAGATACTACTTAAGTTTTAACGCTATAGTTCTCCAATGCCATAGAGTAATTAAATATAAATAGGCCTCTCAAAAAGTTTATGTTGTTTATTCCTTAAACCTCTCAGGAGAAATGTTTGTACAACAATGATATATTTCCTTCATTTTAGACTCAATAGTCAATATTATTTACATTTTTTATTGATCAAAATTTATAAATTAGGAATTTAATAGCAATACTATGACATGAAGATGAGCAACACCTAATAAAATGTCGAAAATTTTAAATGGAAGTTGAAATTTTTATACGAAATGTTGACCCTTGTGGACCCAATATTGATATTAATTTATCGGTCCAAATAATACAAATGGGGACCTTTATTCTTTATAAATAAAATTATAAAATTTAAAACTGGGAATAAAAAAAAGTTTTACATAAGTATAGTGAAAGTTATGCTTGGGTTTGCTAGTGTATATGATTTCTTTTCACATATATTACGAGTTTTGAACAATAGAGCAAGAAAGTCCATATGGAATCCCATACCATTTATTTAATAAGTATATGCCTATAGTAGGGAATAAACCAGAATACTAGGGCGCAGAATACTAGGGCGCAAGGCTGACCAGAATACGAGGGCGCAAGGCTCAAACCCAGAATAGTAGGGCGCAAAGGGGTAATCGGTGGAAGGGGTATGTACTTTGGAGGCCTGCGGGTGTGAAAGGGGTTGTTCCCGAGG
>CABFVX010007011.1:0-10973 GCA_902151425.1 Timema shepardi
TTACTGTATTTCCCTTGTATTGTTTCATCCTCACTATCCTATAGTTTGGGGCCTTGTCTATAGGATTGGCTGAGGGTGTAATAGTGAGAGGAGAATAACGGTGGAAGGATAGAGGAAGATGGAGGCATTTTACTAAACTGATCCAGCCACAGACTGGAAACTGTTGATGATGATTTTGATGCAAGGCCTTTTGATGTGTGTGTGTGTATTTTGTAAATGTATTTTACATTATGGCATGGCAAAAACACTTTATTAAAACATTTAAGTTTAGTAACATTATATTTTGAGCTACAAGTCTTGTGCCATTCTTTCTTCCTAATATCAGGTGTAGGAACAACACCAGAATCTTTGGAAAATGTACATAAAACAGCTTTAGCCAGAGATGATCTCCGATATATTTAAATTCACATAAATTGTTTGCCATGTGTGTGGGTGACGTAGCCAGAGTTTCTCTTTGTTGGATTTTTCTTATCTATCAGATGAGTATACAACTTGTGTAGAATTATTTTCCTCGCATAGCAACAATCATTTCAGTCAATGTTATCCATCCAGGGTCATGAGCACAAATCACTTTAAGCCCTTTGGTCAGCTTGCCAGCCATTGTTTTACTTTTGGGCACATTAGAGGAAGTAGATAAAACTCATCATTATAGTGACCACAACGATCTCAATCAATTTTTTTAAACTTATTCCTATTATTATTTTTTATCATAATTTGATACTCTACATACTTTAGTAAAAAATTTCACTATATTAGGTGAACAATTTTTAAAAAAATCACCATTAATTTGACCACGCCATAAATTTCTTATTTATATTGCCAACTTCATATTTGGGAACACAAATAAATGTAGTTGAAAACAATATACTCAAAAAAAGGGATAATATTAGATTCTTCAAAATTTTAAACAGCTGATTTAAACTTGATGACAATTTTCATTTCTAAATTGCACCTTTGTGATTATGAGCCCAAAAATACTCAAAAATGACACCCGAATTATAAACAAACAGAATATACCTGTTTTTTCAACATTTTAACTGCCTTATTAATTATAAGATAGAATAAATTTTGAAAAAGTTTTTTTACCAATTGCATTACAATTTTTCTTGCTCTACAAGTGATCATATAACTGTGGTGTAGTACCGTGTGTCAATTATGATAAACAGTGTAATACTTAACTCATATTATAATGCAGTTTTATTAAGACTCTCATGAACCCGATTTGGCTAGGTGGCTGCAAAAATTAATATCATTATAATTTATGACTCAATAATGTAATATATTTAGTTTGCATTAATCTATCGAAAATATACATTTTAGTTTTAACTAAATATACATATAAGTTAAAGACCAGAGGGTGGGTTATGACAACTTCCATCCACAAAAGTTGGCACTATCATCGCCAACTGATGGCAGCCACTCAGTCGGTATAACATGATTTCGGGCTGATGCCAGGAAGATAAGTTATGACATTTAACTGTAGGAGGGGGAGGGTTAAATGCTCCTAAAACCTCCTACTTAGTTATGTACCTGATCACTGTGTTACCCTAAATCTACTTGGCAAGGACAAGCAGGATGCCGTGTAAACAATAAAGCAGAACTCCCAAATGTATAAGTTTCAAATTTGAATCTAATCAGAGTATCTTACGGCGCAGTTAAGGATGAGACCCGCAAGGATGATGTTGGCTCCTCTCCACCCAAAGTTTTCCAAAAGCATAGTGGCGAGCGGGGCGAAGGCAAACGTTCCGAAACCTGAGCCGCAGACGGCGATCCCGGTGGCGAGGGAACGTTTCGTCTCAAAGTAGTAGCCGACGCAGACTACAGCGGGCAAGTATATCAGCCCAAAACCAATACCTTCACAAACAAAACAAAACCTAGTAAGCTTTTAATTCAACACATAAAGGCCATCCATCTCTCAGTATACCAGGCAGAAATTTGAACTTCTGACCTTTTCGCTGGAAATATAGTCAAATATGAGGTTTGACAGCCCAGACTGTGTGACTTGGTATAAGTAATAAATAATCTTAAAAGATATTATATTTTAATGTAATGTAAATAAATGTATTTTGTTTTTAAAGTAGAAATGCGCACATTTAAACATGTCTTAATATGGGGTGAAAGTGAATGTGAGTTTAGATTAATATTTTTACAGTTTTTACTAAAAAAAATTTTGGCCAGAATAAATAAAATATTGCTTCAGTAGACAAGCTTGGTTTAATTTTCTACACACAGTTTTCTAAACAGTTGTTGAATATTTATTTGTCATGGGCATTACTTAATTTGAACATAAACTGTTTCTCCTTATTTAAAATTTTCTGTTCAAATTCCACTATGTCCGCAGTAGAATATTCAAGAACTGTTTAGATTACAATATATAGAAAATTTAACAAAACTAAACCTATATAATGATGAAATATTTCATTTATTTTAACCAAAAATAGTTATTTGTAAAAAGACAATTGACCTTTATGCTGTTCCCTTCAACCCACCACCTTAAGTTCTGTTGCATATCAGGTTTATTCTTTCTTTTTTTGATAAATAAAAGTTTGTCCTATAAATTTACAATATTGAGCAGGTGTATTAGTTTTAATGAAAACTTACCGCCCATGACACCATATGTAATCATGAGAATGTTGATATCAGGAGAGAATGTGCTGAGGATGAATGCAGTGCAACCCAATATACTGCCCGCTATACACACTGACCGGCAGCCATACTTATTAGTGAGGGCGCTCACCACCGGGCCTGAACACAAACATCAATCAATTAAACATCATAAAATATTTAGTTTTTCTGTAAAACTTAAGAGAGAGTACATTGGAGAGTCTTTGTTCCAAACAGACCCAGCCAGCGCGGCGGCTGGAAGAAGATGAAGATGGAAAGGAATGGTGGATTAACGTCTCAATTTTTACTATTTTGATGGTAAAAAAATTGTTTATTCTGCCAAAAAATATCTGTTCAGTTTATATAGGCCCAAATGTTTCATACACACATTAATCTCAAAAGATCACGAGTATCTTTCATGAACATAAGGTCATTTTAAATGTAGCTAAAATGTCCTGTTCAAATGTTGCGATGCTCATGACACATACTAAAGAATGGTTGATTTTAACATGTGTATAAAATGAAACTGAATGTATCTATTAAAACAATATTTAATTCATTTCGACCAAAACATTTTTTTGCCATAAAACAGAAAAAAATATTGGCCTTGTGTTCCATTCCTGTCCACCTTAATTACAAACAAATAGAATATTATTATAAAGTAATACAAGACAATTATTTCCCACCTATAACTGCATGCACACTCAGAAATGTACAGTGCTTTGGAAATAAATAGAACTTCTTAGCTCAGTAAGGTAAGTGTCGTCGTACTGATAGTCCCAATGTTTAATTCCTGGCAGGGGCCAAAAAATGAATGCATGGTGGTAATGGGTTTGTTACCTTTTACCAAATTGTTAAGTCAACAACCATGAATCTGGTTATTGCAATGGACTTAATGTATGGACTAATAAATAGCTTGTACATGCCATTTACCATAAAAGGTATCAGTCTTACCTTGACGGAATGCACTATGACCCTATCTCATTAGTTATACCATAGTGGAATAATGAAAGGTAAACATACTACTGTCTGAGGTTCATAGTGAGCCATCAGCAATATGTAAGGAACCATTGTTGGGTGATTCTAATAACTTTTTAGATTTATTTTTCTAATTAATAAATCAGTAAGACACATTTCTAGGATGATAAGTTGTAATGACTGTAGATGGTCTAAAGTTAGCTTCCTATAAAAATCATGATATAGGCCTACCTTACAGGTTAAACTGAGGGTAAATACACTGCATATCTGAACAAACTCAATTATTTCTTTACCAAGCATACCCTTACAATATTTAGTATGTTTGGGAGGCCTTTGTTCAACCCTGACTTGCTGCATAGAGTATGGATTAATTAAAATGTTTGTTGTTCTATCTACCTAAGAGAATGCTGGTACATACCTTAAGTCGGGTCAAAGGGGGACGAGGCCGAAATAAACATGTTTGGTAGTTATAATTTGTTGACAAATAAATAACTAACAAAAGTTAATTCTGCTAAATTCAGAAATTTATTTTCATCATAAATAATACCAGAAAAATGAAATTTCAAAGCACAGTTTTGACAAAACAAAATGTTGTTCAAATTAAACTTTATAATCTAAACATGAAATTCATACTTACTTTTATTTTATACACGAAACTATTTAAAATATATTAATTAACTTACTAAATAGTGTTTAACTTTCAATTTACTTATGTAGTGAAGTAGTGTAATTAAAAATGCTGGTAATGTGATTGATGAAGGCAATTCAGAGTGAGGAGCACTCTCTTTATATTTATTAGAAAATATTTAATTACAAAGATTAATACTCATGGGCGTTTTGGAATAATGTTACTAATTAGTCAAAAACTATTTTTTTAAATGTTAAATATGAATAATATAGTAAAGTATTTTAAGAAGATTTTTTTAATCTTTGTATATATATATTTAATGTTGAATAAAATATTTGAAAATAATTTTATAAATACCATTTAAATATTATCATTTTACGCTGTAAATGTATAAAAATTGTCTTTAAATTACTTTTAATAAGATAAAACATGAAAATGAAACTCATCTGCTGAATGTGTCAATTTTAATGGTGTGTACACTTGTGTGGACGATTTTCATTTTCATGTGATATGAAATAAATTATAAAAACTGAAAATGCATCCCCATATAAAATAATATTGTTTATAATGTTATGTTGAAAAATATTAACTAATTTTTTAAATGGGTTACTCTAAAGAACCATTTTTTTAGGGAAAAAAATTATCTGTGTTTTGTTTGGATTAAAATTATATGTTTGCATTTTATAGCCTTTTTACTATTATAAGTTAACATTATTCCAAACACCCTTGGTAGTGTTTTTCTTCCACTACATTTTATTAACCTTTCAGGCTATACACATATAAGTAGTTAATTTTTATTATTTTCATATAAATAATTTATTGCTTAAAAGTATTAATAAAATCAATGTTATATTAATTGCAGTAGGTGATGGTACCACTTGGTTATATGAGTGGTCAGAAGTTTGATATCTGCAGTTGTCACTTTTGAACACTATTTTTAATTACATATAAAATAACACTAATAATACAGTAAAAATACTATCATTGTTGAACCATTTTCAAATATTTTTTTCCTAAAATTGTTTTTACTACCTTAATCCTAAAATAGTTAAGAGCCCATATTACCTAACAGACAGCATCAACATATCTTAAATAAGTAATACCCGCTTTGGTGGCGGCATGGTCTAGCGCACTGCTTTTGTGTTGGACTGGACTGCAAATGACAGGGAGAACAAAGTTCAAATCTTCGTCAAGTGTACTGAGGGTAGTTTTTCAAAAAGTATTTTCCAATCTCCCTCAACGCAAATGCGGGTACACTTCCTCTGAATATAACCTTTCTAATCCCTGAAACCATTAACTTAATTAGTTCATAAGCATATCACCCAAATGGGTAATAATAAGCATTGCTAAATAAAAAATAATAGGTAATATATTCAAACCAAACATCACATTATAAATCTGTTGTCTGTGTGTACTTCAGAAGACAGTGAAACTATGACCAGTGAAACCATTTTACCATATTTTAAAATAGATTTTTCTGATCAAAATATATCAAATATGTTGCTTCACTACAAACATAGAGTTTAATTTTCTGCACATGGTGATATCAACAGTTGTTGAATATCTATCAAGGTCAAGGGTGTCCTAGAAATGAATGACAATTTTTCTCTTAATTTATAAAGTTTCTCATATACTGCTGCTATAATCATGACAGATATTCAACTAACATTATTTATCAAACACCACTTTTAACAATATATGTAGATAAAGTTCCTAACTGATAGTGCCATCACTATTTTGTTTGTTTCTAGCAGAACCTATTCATCTAACCTCTGAAACAAAATGGTATATATAAAAATCAATTGAATTTAACCATCAATTGGTTTACATGGTTTTTCAACTTGCGTGGACACTCTTGAAAGAAATTAGCTTGTAGGTTGACGACTTAATGTGTTCTAAAATGAAACAGATATTTTACTAGTCACAATTTTTCTGTTGCCAGATGAAGTCAGATAACCGAACTTGGGTATGTTTTATGACTGATACAAGAATACGACTCTCTCAATTGGTACATTGGTTGGAAAGTAAAACCTGAAGATGAGTATTCAAATTCCTGTTCTGGCTCATTTTAATTAATTGACAATCGTTCCGTCAGGATGTCATACGACAAACGTGTTCGTCTCGACAAGTAACTCTCTCGCCAGTTTCTCACCTGCGCTGAGGTACATCCCCGAGAGCAGACTGCCAACCCAGGCCACCTTCCCCTTCCCCTCGTCGAAAGCCACCACGAACTCGCCGAGGAACACGCCAAACGTGTAGGCGATGCCGTCGACGATCATGTTGCACATGAAGCTCGCGAACACTATGACCCACCCGTAGCCTCCGTCGGGGGGAGGGGGGATGTCGTGGTACTCGCAGTAGGAGATGCATTCGTCATCCTGAGGACTACATCCGTCCGGGTCACCGTCCTGCTGACCGACCCCCGTCAGACGGGCTGACTCCTCCGAGTACGAGCACTCGCTCTCAGTCTGAAACAAATCAACCACGGCTATCGTCAGCATTGGGAAGACTCATAGACATATAATACAGGGTGATAATAGCAGTACTTTACAATAATAATCCGACATTCTTACAGAGAAACAAGTGAAATGCTTATTTTCATACGCAAATCCGAACCGGGGAAAAACCATCAGAGTCCACTGCCAGTATTTAACTCCTCCATATTTCGATAGAGTGGAGTTGTGAAACAGCTGTAACATTGTGAAAAATGGCTTTACTGGGGTTGTGTTGTATTCTTGTGTTTGTAAAGTGTTATTATATTGTGTGTGTAATATTGTATCCAGTGTTGTAATTATTTCGTGTTTGCATAAATTGCGTATTATTTAGATGCTTTAATACACGCATTAATTACGTGCGATATTTTAATTAATTATTTGATTTGAGTTACTAAGACAAATTTGTTTCGGGATCTGATTCGTACAGTGACGAAAACACTCGGGCTGACTAAGAAAGTTCAACAAAGAAACGAAAAGGAGTAGGAATAATCAAGGATGCTACGAAGAATCTCAGAGATAGTACGTACGAGACTGGTGAAGATTGTAACTGTAAAAGATTCGAGTGTTTTAAGAAAGTGAATATTGAATAAAGAAAATATTTAACTAAGATATTCAATGACACAGGCCGAGATAAAGTTAGAGATAGCCAGAACTCTTGCCTAGCTTGTTTAATTTCCCTTCAATCGGTTCAAAGGAAACAGCCACGGAAAAATGAGGAAGTACAGTTTAGTAACCTTTATTACTCTTACAAAGTTCGAGTGATTAGAGAAAATAAGGCCATAGAGATTCCAGTTTGTTTTAAGGCCTTTATAGCCATTTTTAGTTTACCAGATAATAGGGTAAAAACAATAAAAAGGTCCCTTGGTGAAACTGGAAAATCTCTTGTAGACAGGAGAGGAAAACATCAGAACAGAGGTAATAAGCTTCCACCTGCAAATATTGATAAAGTCTGATTTTTTTTCGGCAGTCTCAAAGGCCTAAAAAATCACTACAGTCTCAAGGATAGTAAAAAAATATATATTTACCGAAAGATTTAAATGTAAATAGCTTCTTGAATTATTTCTTGAGAAAAACACTGAGGTACAAATTTCATACGAAAAGTTTAGGTCAATTTTTGTTGCAGAATTTATCATTTCATTTGGCTACCTTCGCACAGAGACATGTAGTCAGTGTGACGAATGGAAAGCTCATATAAATAATATCTTAAGAGAAAAATCTCACACGGATAATGAAGAAAAACCGTGTAAATTACAATCTAAAGTTGACAAAATAGAAGTTGAAAGGAAAATTCACCTGATGAAGGCAGATTGTCCCTTTAAAAATAAAATACTGGCAAAACAACAAGCAAGAAACACAAGAAAAATAGACTATTGCCTTCGACTATGGGAAGAATCTTCCAGTGCCTAACATTACCAGCGCTTATGTGTATTTCAAATGTCAGATATCTTTTTACGTGTTCAATCTACATGTTTTGGCGACTGATATGTCCATAATGTAAACGTACGACCAAACTGTTGCAAGAAAGGGCGAAATTGATATTTTATCAATATTGAATCGTTTTATAAATACTTTCATAGATTCTGAAGTAGAAGAATTCAATATTTTTTGTGATTCGGCAAGTGGGTAGAACAAGCATTTCACATGTTTCGGTACCTGCACAACATGACTGTGACTTCCAAACGCTTCCAGAAAATATCTGTAACGTTTCCAATCAGAGGTCATTCTTTCATGGAGCCTGACAAAAACATGGGCTTGATTAAAAAAAAAAGTTATTGCTGAAACACCAGATGGCTGGAGGAGAGTAATCCGTCATGCAAGAACAAAACCATCTCATTTTGAGGTTATAGCATGTGAATAAACTATGTTCAAAAGCTGGGGAGACTTACCGACACCACATTACAAGAAAAAGCTTCCAACACCAACGAGGCTTATTCAGCAAATGAAGGTCTCTCAGGACAACCCACATTTCTTAAGTCACAAGGAGAACTACAACGGCCCATATTTGTCATCGGTCATAACAGACAAGAACAATAAGAAAAGACACCCACCCACTAATGAGCAGAGGGAACCAGAACAGCTGTATCATGCACCCATCAAACTTCTCATGGAGAAAGACAGGGACTTAGAGGATCTACTCAAGTTCTGTGAGGAGGAAGGCTCCCAAGACTTCTACCGCCAGCTTCTTTCTTCAGTTCAGGGAACTGAACAACAAGATCCAGGATCTAACGTTGATGAACCCGACAGTAATTTTTAATAAATAAGAAACACAACCACAAATTATTCTTTAGTTTATGCCCTTTATATAAGCTACCATTGTCATTTTGATAACCATGGATACAGCGAAAGAAGCTTAATTCTTTCTCCCCTTTTTCAGGTGGTTACTCCTTGTATCGTGGTGGAAGTGCTCGTGGACTGATTTTTTTTATCGAATTGAGGAGAATTGAAATGAACAAATAATTCCAGTTGAATTTAATAAGCCTACTTAAATAATAATTTTATTGTTTTCCAATACCATAGCTATCTTTAGTATGT
Source organism: Timema shepardi (assembly GCA_902151425.1). Lineage (NCBI taxonomy): Eukaryota > Metazoa > Arthropoda > Insecta > Phasmatodea > Timematidae > Timema > Timema shepardi. The sequence goes on from CABFVX010007011.1 coordinate 9,238, forward strand.
CATAGTAAAAGTAATTATTCAAAATTAATTATTACAAACTTATTTCTATAAAAATAGAATACAGGAGAAATAACATCAGAGACCTCTAATAAATTATGTGATTAATTAATTACAGAAAACGTTGATTACATACACATTTCATTGTGCTAGATCTGATTGACCAATCCCTGGTGAATTTAGAAAAATACCCCAAGAACTTTGCATTAGTATAAAAGAAAAGATACAAGTTGGTAAATTTTAAATTTCATTTCCTGAAATAAATAGTAAACTGGACGCTGAAGCTTTTTACCCTGTACCCTTCAATTGTGTTAAGGAGGTAGAGCTTCAACAGGTTCAAAAGGTAACACACCACACTCCAATAGCATTCATGACATACATAGAAACCTATATTTAGGGCTTAACAGCTCTCGCACAAGCGCAGATGGAATAGATTTCATTGATGAAAGAAGGTATTGACAGAATTATGAAAGAACAATTTGTAAAGCATTAAAGAAGTAAAATCAGCCATAGCCTCAATGAAAGCGATTTTATTTAGCAACGCGTCTTACTATCCGTTCTGCCCACCTAAGTGGGTCAGCCATAAGACAGTGGTATACAACCTTAGGTACACGTACCCCCGGGTGTATGCCAAGTCATTATGGAGTAGTCTACGTATAATTTAATTATATTTAATTTTAAACTTATTATTTAATGTATTATTTTGGATTTAACTTAGTCCATACGCACTGCATTTTATAACTTCAACATGCACCAACAACTTTGGAGGCACAAAGTTGTAGATAAATTATATCTGGGAAGTACGCTAACAAAAAAGGTTGAATACCACTGCAATAAGAGACAAATACCAAATAGCAACAAATATAACGTGGAGAGGAAATGAGAAAACTAACATAGGCAGGGAGGTCACATTTGGGAAACAGCTCCGGTCGAGATTCGAACCTTAGCCTCCCCATCACGTGCAATCTGCTCCTTTACTCGAATGACGCCTTAGACCATATGGTTACTGGTAAAACGAGAGAGAGAGCGTTAGCTGCTGAAAATGAAATTATTTTCTTCGTCGGATCGACATGGTTACTTGGGATATTCTAAAGAATCGAACACAACCATTCCAATAATCATTCGATAGATAAATAGGATTACCTAAGTTGGCATAGCTACAAGGGGGCTAGGGCCCATTTATTTTGGTTTTGGAATGATCTGAGATCCCCACAGATTTGCGGAGAAAAGAACAGGGCCAAGAAAGACGGGACCCGGTTAAGTGGACGAATAGACTCAGGCGTCACTCTAGTGTCATACTGTCTTCTCTGCTGGTGACTGGGAGATTGAGGTTCACATCCAGGTCGGGTTTACTTAGGGTAGTTTTTTCTAAAATGGTTTACCACTCTCCTTCCAAGTGAATGCGGGTAGACTGCCTCTAAAATGCTTCCTTGTTCATCCTTATCCTATTAAAGCAATTATCATATATGTGTGTAGTATGAACAGGTATTAAGACAGAAGAATTAAGATAGAAAAAACAAAGGTAGTGAATTGAAGGTTAGAAATATTATCTCTTAGCAATCATCAAGAGGAAGCATTTCCGCTCTAAACTCTGTACCTACCAGCTTATACTTATAAATAAAACAATCTCAAATTAGGTACTGTACGTAACACAACTCGAACCAGACTTTGCATCTCGCCGCGGTTTTACCTATTCTTCTTTAGAAAATGGTGAAAATGAAAAGAGTGAAACAGTTTTA
>CABFVX010007012.1:2104-22177 GCA_902151425.1 Timema shepardi
CCCCCCCCCCCCCTTCCCAACCACATATATTAATCAAATTTTAATTATTACAATGGAATAATGGAAAAAGAAAAGGATGCTATAACTGTGAAACATGTTTTCTTACCTTATATGACCAAAACAAATATAGTGTGTTTGAAAACAAGGTGCTTAGAAAGATAGTCCAAAAAAAGATAAAGATACTGGTAAGTGAAGGAAATTACATGTTCCCTTAACTCATTACACGTCATAGGATAATCCAATTTTGCCAGGGTCAGTGGCGTGTGGTCAATTGTGGACAAAGGGAAGCTATGAGGCTACAATAAAGGGGGTCTGATGGACTCTAGTTTAACTGGAAGCTCATACATTTTTTTAAAATATTTAAAAGTTTTTTGGGGAAGAAGGAAAGGGGGTTGACACAAACTTTGTATGGAATAAAATAAATCAATTGGTGATCATAGAAATTAATCAATCATTAAATTATATAAATATTTAAATAAAAATTGTAGTTCTAACACAAATAAAAATAAGAATAATGGTCATTTTACGATTGCCGAAGTTTTTTCTAGGGTTGTGGCCTGCAAATGAGTATGATTGATGGGCTGTCTTATAAAAGCTTTGAATCTGGATTTATTGTACATGCCATCTACATGCCATTATCGATAGTAAGTAGTAATGTCACATATAACTTTCCCCCAACCCAACACACTGATAATTACTATACACTTTCATAAAATTGAGTATTGAAACGCCAAAGTGATTTTGTATAGGTTGTCTGAAGATGGAGTGGATCAAAAAATTGGGACGAAAAACTACTCTTCAAACTATTACTTATGAATTTTGACGCAGCATCCCTCCTCTTCCACTGGTGCACTTGTTGATGCACTCGTCATTCTACAACTTTACGCAAATAAACAAACCACTTACCTTGGAGGATCAAACAAGCGTCAATATTCTGTAAAATCAAACTAAACTTACTGTAAATTGGTGATAAATATACTATTTTGTAATAGAGTAATCATAATTATATTTAGAAAAAATAAATATCACTAAAAATAACCTAAAAATTAAGATTCTAAAAGTATTAAACTTACAGTTAAGATACCAATCATGATAGTAAACTCATACACTAATACTTGCCAAGGGAAAAACTGCCTCCCTTTCTCCGACGAGGGCCGGATAGACCTGGAAACAAACGATTGCTGAAATAATAGAGTAAGCGAGACCAGCTGGCTGGCCGGTCAGGTGGTCACAGTCAGCCTGAGAAAGAACTGCTTGCTCAAAGAAAGAAGAGCTGCCACCTCAACTCAATATATTTGTTAGAGAGGTTTATAATTATAATTATTGGTTTAGACTTTATTTTCCTATTATTTTCTTTATTACCTTTTTAATTTTAGGGAAGCGCTGCTTCCTTTGCTTCCATTGAATAAACGCCACTGGCCAGGGTTGAAAAACAACCCGGGTTTTTAAAAAACCAGCTGGGTTTTATATATATATATTTTTTTTGGGGGGTGGGGGGGGGAGGAAGAATATTATGTATGTTATTTAATTTAACTAATCATTCAAATAGGCTTAGCCTATATTAATTATTTGGGATCTAGTGAAAAATGTTTTAAGTTTAATATTGTAAGGAAAGGAATAATAAGAGACATAATACAGGAAAACTATAATGCAACAATAAATATAATTCTTGACAACAATACTGTATAAGCTTAGCACATAAAAAAAATGAATATTTGTGTAGAAGGAATAGAATAAGGAGGGAGGGCAAGGGGAGACTATGCATCAAATTACTGGTAAACCAACTGCACAATTAATTTGGTGCTTTCTTTACTCCTACTTGAATGTATTGTACACAATAATTACTATACACTTTCATAAAATTGAGTATTGAAACGCCAAACCTTTTTCGACTAGTGCGCCAATTAAAGTCTGGTTCATTATTTTCAATTGTTTAGTGTGTCACCTGTTATTCTACTTTAAAAATTGTTCTGAAACCCCTCCTTTGACTTCAATTTTCTAAATTATATTTTATAATAGGCCTATGTTATAGTTAATATATTTCATCACATTTAAATACATTGGACTGCATGTTTAGTGATTTTATTTTGCAAACACCACAATTTTTTTTAATTGTTACGTTAAAGAATAAGATTTATTTTACTTTAACCTTAACATAATTTGTAAAAATAAAATAAGCCCATAGAATTAATTGTAGCACACTTCTTTAATAAATTGTAATGCTAGAAATAAACAAGCAAAACAAGTAATATTGTCAATGGACTTTAAGTGAAAAATCATAATTAATCAAATTTAACACGCCTCGGTGGCTTAGCTAGCTAATGCACTAGTTTCGTTTTGAGCTATACTGCCAAGGATGGGAAGATCGAGGCTTGAAATCTCGTTCAAGTGAAAAGGGGGGGGGTTATCCTAAATGGTCTTCCACTCTCCCTCCACACAAATGTGGGTTCACTTCCTCTATATTCAACCTTCCGAATCCTAACTAATTAGTGTAACTAGTAATTAAGCTTATAACTCAAATAGGTACTAAGATGTGGTACTAAATAAAAAAAAAATCACAATTAGCGTGACTTTTTGCTGAATCTTAGCTTACTAGCCATGTCATTTATGTTAGATTCATAATATAGTGTCCTCAATAACACACAAGATGCACTTAGGTCTGAACCAAAACAGTTTCTATCTGTTGACTTTACAAAGTTCATTGCGGAAAACAGCTGCTCACAAGCATATGATGATCCAAACAAAGGAAGTAGCATTGTAGTAAGTTTCTTCATGGGTAAAAACTTTTGTGGTAGGGTGTTACAATGTTCAAGAATCAAGTTATCTGGCTCCTGGCATTCATCAACAACAGCACACTCAATTTCCTCCTATGCTTTACACCAAGTTTGACGGATTTGTTCACCCACGTAAAGCTTTCTTTAAATTTTATCAGCTCTTATTTCCAAATTTTCAATATTCAACCACTCGAAAAAGTGACCTTAAATCACACATTTTAGCAACATGAGGTTTTGAAATAAACTGCAATGTTTAGAGAAAAGAGAAGTCTTATTTGTTTTGAATTTTTTTAAATGTCCAAATACCCCTTAAGAATATTTTCTGTGTTCTCAGAAGTTTTTATCAATGAAACTTTACATCAATTAAAGTTGTCCTTTAATTAAAGGAAAGCACTTAAACCTTTTTGTTTCAACATCTCTGAAGAATACTTCAAGTTTGCGCTCAAATGGTTTTATGATCTCAAACAATCTATTCGTAATGTTTACCTTTCCTTCAGATCATTATATAGTTCTTTAAAATCACTGATAAACATTAAATCACACAGCCAAATAGGATCTGAGAGTTCTGGGAATTCTTGCTGCTTTTCTGTTATGAAGAAACAAATTTCATCCAAAAGCACAGTGTAACTGTGGAGTACTTGTCCACAACCTAGCCAGCGAACATTATTGTACATAAGAAGTCCACCATATTGAGATTCCACCTCCTGTAACATCTTCGAGAACTGGTGATTATTTAGAGCACATGGCTATATAAAGTTCACAATTTTAGTTACCACTGAGAGTACACTTTCAAGTGACTTGATACTTGCTTTCATGCACAGTGCTTCCTGATTTAAAGTGCAATAGAGCTGCACAATAGGGTGTTGAACATCTTCTTTAAGAACTTTCACAAATCCATTATGTGTACTCATCATACTTTGGGCAGCACCAGTTGTCACAGACACAATTTTCTCTGAATCAAACCCCATTTTTACTACAAGTTATTGCTTCACTTTGTTCATTGTTTTTTACCCTGGGGTCGTAGTTGGTAAGCCCAGCAATTTAACTAATTCCTCCCTCATTATATTTCCACAAGGAAATCAAACAAAAACAGCTAATCTTGCTTGTAAGGTCACATTGGTGCTTTCATCAAGACACATTGAAAACTTCTGGGCGTTATCCAAATCAGCTTTCATTTGCTCTGAAACATCTTCACTAATTCTTATTATGCTATCCTTGACAGTATTCTTGCTGGCTGGCATTTCTTTCATTCTATACACTATATGTTGGGGAAAATCTTAAAATAATGTAAGAGGCAGCTTTTTAAGTAAGTACCGTTTTGAAATTTGGCCACTGCAGCGCTGCGGTTATCGTTACGCGCATGCACGTTGAGTACCTCCATCTGTTGGCTAGCCACAGACGCCATTATGGAAGTATTTGACCAAGTTGACGTCAGTTTGTGAGTATTTAAAATGGCTCAGTCAATTAAAAATCCCGTCGACTGTGAAATATGCTCTGTTATTTGTTTTCTTCATGCAAAAGATGTGAAAGCAGCTGAAATTCATCGGCAGATCAGTGAAGTGTATGGAGAAAACATTACGAGCGAAGGAATGGTAAGAAAATGGGTTAAAGCATTTAAAGATGGCCACACGAATGTGCATGATGAGGAACAAAGTGGGCGACCTTCTGTCATTACTGAAGACTTGGTGTAGAAAGTTTATGGAAAAGTTCGAGAAAGCAGACGCTTTACGATTTCATCTTTATCTAATGAGTTTCCTCAAGTTTCAAGAAGTCTTGGTAATGGAATTTTGACAGAACACTTAAATTACCGTACGCTGGGTACCGAAAATGTTGACTGAGGTGCACAAAATCAAACGTTTAGCCAGTGCTTTGACTTTCCTTGAGCAATACAGTGATTTTGGTTATGATTTCTTAAGCCAAATTGTCACAGACGACGATACATGGGTGGCTCATGTTACACCAGAATCGAAACAACAATCCATGGACCGGCATTCAACATCACCCAAGAAAATGAAGTTCAAGCAAACAATTTCAGCCCGAAAAATCATGTATACTGTGTTTTGGTATAGCAAGGTGGTGTTGCTTGTGGATTTTTTTTACCTTGTGGTGACACAATAAATTCTGAGACCTAATGTGAGACCTTAACTAAACTGTGCTGTCCAATCCAAAACAAAAAGGTGTGGCATGCTGAGTAAGGGGATTGTTTTGCTTCATGTCAATGCCCATCCACATGTGGCTAATTGTACCCAAGATCTCACATCATTTGGCTGGAAACAACTTGATCACCCTCCATACAATCCCGATCTAGCGCCTAGTGACTACCACTTGTTCCTGCATTTAAAAAAGCATCTTGGTCGTCAACACCATGACAATGATGATGACCTCAAAACGGCTGTGTTGCAGTGGTTATCAAATCAGGCGGCAGATTTTTATGAGGATGGAATTCAAACGTTGGTTGTACAATACGACAAGTGCCTTCCTTATTAGTGGAAATTATGTTGGAAAGTAGATAAAAGTACAGGCTTTCATGTAAAAATAAAATTGATAAAAAAAGTACACTTGAGTGTTTTTAATTTCAAAACGGTACTTACTTAAAAAAAACAGGCCTCGTATATAAGTCACCTTCAAAAACACAGTCATAAAGCAGTTTCCCATGCTGTGCTATGCAGCGAGACAGATGGAAACTAGCTACAGTGATATTATTCCTTGACCTGAAATAAGATACAAAAGAACTTGTTTGTTTTGTCTATTGTTTGACATTTTGTGAAATGAACTCTCTTCTTTCTTCATTTGGCAAGGACCAAACATTTTCATGATTCGCCTTGAAATGACGCTTTACATTAAATTTTTGGGATACTACTGTCTCCGAACACAGGCAACACAAAACATTTTTTTCTATCACTCCAAACTCCGCTGTTCACTGTCCTTGAAAATTTTTGCTATCATTCTTAAGTTTCTGTTTTTTCAGCACCGAAAATATGTTTGCCGTACACAGAACCACCAGAAAACAAATCCAATACACACGAAGAATAAGTACTGGAGCTACTAGCTACCACACAAAAATCAAACATCACTGACTGGACTGACTGAGTAAGTGAGCGAACATGAAGGGCTCACCAGCCGCACCTTCAGTGTTGCCACACTCTCAAACTGGTTTGAGTCCGCCGCAAACAGCAGTCTGTGAAATGGCCACATCATTGTTGCCATACTGCACATCCAAATAATGATAGATTTCCAACCTATTTATTACATGTACATCACTATACCATTCACAAGATAAATTACAAGACCTGTAGAAAAAAAATGGGAATATATTCAAAGTGTGGCATGCCACTGAAATCGTGTTCGCTTATCATCTAGTGACACACCTGTCATAGTTTTGCCATCCCTGTATGTGTGTGTTATGCAGTGAAGCTTAAAGAGAATATTCTGGAACTGGAGCTGGTAAAGCTGTCTAGGTAGTTTATTTAAGTAATTAGTAGCAATTTTTTTGTGAGATAAAAATAGTACATAAGAGCTAACTTACATTTTATTTAGTTGTTTGGTTAGCCAGTATCCTAGTGCTGTAAATCAAAACTGTTAATTTACAAAGAAAATAATGGGCACCAATAATATTATATTATATAAATACAAACAATAGACAGTGGTTAACAAAATTCAAAATAAAACTTTGATGCAATCTTGTTGGTAAAAGTTTGTACTTGGAAAATATTTAAGTTTAAATTTTATGTGCGTTCTTCTAAATATTCAATAACAAACTTTCTTTAGTAAAGTTGTAATAATACTGTTGTGGACCCCTCTCATTTATTAAAGTCATGGATGAAGTGTATTTTCCTTTAAAAACTATATGTAAAATGTCCTTTTAATACTTCATCCATGGAGAATCACGTGCTTTTAGAAATAATTTCAATACACTATGTTTAAAAAAAATATCTTTAGTAATGATCAACTCTGTTGTATTAGGAAACGCATGTGACGTGCTGGCTCCCTCTACCCAATAGAAAGCCAGCCTCTACAACATCAGGTTGCCAGGAGTTTTTCCATTAGTTAGTTTTAACACTGGTCTTAAGGGGTCCAAGAGGCAAGGGGTAGGTCATATATAAGCAGCTTGTGCATTTGAATCCACAGTTCAATTCATCACCTGGCTCGTTAAAACATTGCCAGTAATATCTATCAGAAAAAGTGAAGCAGTAACATAACTCTACATAGCACACAGTACTCATTCGGAACGTATAATATCACACAAAAACAATCCATAATTTAACAAAAACTGTGTCATTTTATATCATATCTTCAGTACTGAAGGTGTAGACATATAAATAAATAATGTGGAACATCAAAAGTCTGGCTCATTTCATAATTATCCCATATAATCAGATCACATCACCGTGTAAAAGTGCGCAGTAAGGTATGGACGCATCATCATCATAAAACCCAGATATCATTTTAAATAGTGCTCCATCACAGGGCAATATCTCAATATAAAACTGTATCCCTCTAATTGGGGCCGTATCATGGGTCAATATCAAATATCTCAAAAATAAAATTCCGTATCTTCATCAAGTCCTATGCTAGTTCGTTTGGTTCCATTTCTAATCTACCTGTTTTATTTTTATTTGAGGTAACTAATCATATCTTAGATATCAAAAGAAATAGACTAACCATTTTCAAAAATTAGACGAGTGCTTTGTTTGCAAAATATAATAAGTTCTTTTCTAAATTTAATAAAACTCAGACTTTTTTTTTGGTCTGGGTAAAATTAATTATAAGAACCCTGAATCCAACAGCTTAAGGTGGGCAGAACACAAGCGTGAAAGGGAGAATTTAAAACTGTATTCAGAGTATTTACTGGGAAACTCAATGGGAAGATACCATTGGTAAGACCTAAACACAAACGGGAGTATAATATTAGAATGGTTGGTGACCTGGTAGTCTAGGGGTAAGGTGTCAGACTTCTATGCTGGCGTCCGGGGTTCAATCCTTGGTCCCTGCAAAGATTTATCTGATTACCAAACCCTTCCTTCACCTCTGACAAGACATCTTGTGAATGTGAGGAGTGCCAGGTCTCCACCGTGGTTCGGATTCCACGTTAAACTGTAGGTCCTTCATTTCATCTCACAATCACCCTACCATTGCACATTAGCGTAAGTGTGTATAACGGGTAGTAAGACGCGGTGCTAATAATAATAATAATAATAATAATAATAACAACAACAACATTAGAATGGACCTGAAAGAGATAGGGTGTAATGAGGTGGACTGCTAGAACTAGCTCAAGATAAGTATAGGTAGTGTACTTTGGTAAGTGCAGCAAAGAACTTTCGAGTTCCTAATACCATAGAGTAAGTAAGTACGGAACATCATTCAAATTTGATTCCATTTCATTAGATAGGTTAAATTTGCCTATTTTTTTTGAAACACTTGTACCTTATTTTCGTTTAGCGGTTGATAGTTTTAAAAACACTACTAAACAGCATTGTATCAATCATAATAGTCCTATAATGTACACATGTTAAAACACTTTACAGATTATGATTTTTAATCATAGGTATTGGATGAAAGCTAAGCTAGTTCATTCACCGGGAGTAGTGCATATTTCATTAGTTATAAGGATTCTTTCCTTTGGTACATAAAACAGCTTTATTTATCTGTTTTTTCTTAAAAAATGTCTGTTCTTTGTCTTCTTTGTTTTGTTAATTGTCGGCATTTTTGTGGCTCCTATAAAAGAGACAAATTAAATAGTGTTTATGTACCATAGTTGACGTTGTTTAAGAAGAAAAGGACCGCCATTAGAGCTTCTTTCATTAAGATTGTGAAGACTACAACAAATCTGTTTTCAGTTGATGGTGAGAAGGACTTAGTGGCCATTGAAACAAATCACCAGCTGTTGCAAAGAAAATCATCCGAACTTGCAAACCTAGATGAGCAAATATTGAATAGCCTGCTTGAATGTGATGCATTGGAAAATGAATCAAGGGCCAAAATAGCTAGTGCTGATGAATACAAAGCTAATTGGGCAACTATGTATATTCATATTGGCGGATTTAACCCTTTTGCTGCATATTTAATTTTTACTTCTTACCTTCAGAAATGCTAATTATAAGTCAAAAATTCAAAATCTGAAAATTTGCTTGATCTTGATTATGATCAAATAATGTGATTTTCAACTAGTAATGCATTTTAAGTATGTAATTTAGCACCGTGTTATCTATAAATCGCATAATATATATTTTATATCGATACAATTTTATGTGTCATATATTATTTATGTCACATTTTACCATAATGCAATATTATTCTGCTTTCAGAACCATTCTTAATTTTACTAGCAGCCCAAAATAGTGTAAACCCATAGCTAAATGAGGATTTGACAGGCCTTATATAGTCCTTATATAATAAAAAGAAAACTTTTGAAAGTTAGGTTACACCAACACAACTTGAACAAATTTGTGCTACATTGGTGCTTTCCTAAGTGTAGTCTATAAGATCATATATCTGTTTTAGGCATGGTTTGAAAATAGGAACCAGGTAAAGAACAAAAATAAAATATCAAATATAAGAAATAAAATAAATTTTAAAACTAACTGAATTATTGAATTTTTCAATTGCCATACTCGGTCCCGGCAAAGATTTATCTGATTACCAAACCCTTCCTTCACCTCTGACAAGACATCTTGTGAATGTGGGGAATGCCAGGTCTCCACCGTGGTTCGGATTCCACGTTAAACTGTAGGTCCTCCATTTCATCTCACAATCACCCTACCATTACACATTAGCGTAAGTGCGTACAACCCGAACGGGTAGTAAGACGCGGTGCTAATAATAATAATAATAATAATAATAATAATAATTGCCATACTAACCAAATATTATATTTATTACCCTTCACATGGCACGAATTCATCAATCATAAATTAAATGTTACTAACACAGTAGAATAAAAGGGTCATATAACAATTATTACACTAGTAAATCCCTCAACAATGATTTCTGCCATATAAATATTGCACGTGTGCTACACATAGTGAAATACGGATGTAAACAAGCGATACTATTGTTTTAAATTAGCAGCTGGTAATTGACAGTACTCAAAACTAACACCAGATATCAGAGGTGCACGGGCATGCTAGTATGAAAAGTTTAGCATTTTAACATTCTTGTGGTTATTGGCGACTGTCACAACAAAGCTAGATAAAGTTTACACGCCATGGGGTAGTCGATTTCCGCAGTCAATGGCTGCCGATTATGGAGGTAGACATTGTTCAAAAAGTAAGTGCAAACTCCCTAAGATCGAATTTAAGAAATATGGATGTGACATAACAGAATGGTTGTGTTTTTGGAGCCAATTCGCTAAAATTAATGAAGATGAGGATTTAGATGCAGCCGACAAATCCCAGTATTTGATTCAGGCCACTTTAACTTGTTCAAGGGCTCGAGAAGTGGTCGAAAGTTTTCTTCAGACTCGAGAAAATTATCCTAAGGCTATACAAAGTTTGAGATCTCGTTTCGGAGGTTATGATTTATTGGTCGAAGAGTATGTGCGGGAACTATTGAAGCTGACTCTTCAGTGTTTGTCGGATGGGATGCTGTTATCAATCATGTATGACCGTTTGGAAACTCAGCTGAGAGCACTCGAGATTTTGTGAGTCACCTCTGATAAGTATGCGGCAATGTTATATCCGATGGTTGAATCCTGTTTGATAGAAGATTTACTCCGTGCTTGGCAACATAGTGGTGCTTCAGGTCAAGGTGAGAGTCAGTTGCAGAGCCTAATGGACTTTCTCCGGAGGGAAGTTGAACAAGAAGAGCGCATCTGTCTTGCGGTAAAAGGTTTTAATATCAGTGGTGGAGAGGAAGTTGTGAAAGGTAAGAGGAAGAATATCCCCGGCTATGGAGAAACAAAGGTATCTACAGCAGCTGCATTAGTAGATACAAGAAATAGGCCTAGTTAAAACACTTCAATGTATAAATTTTGTAATGCATTACATTTTATTCAGTGGATTGTTTTAAAGCCAGAAAATTGACCAGAGATGAGACGCTTAAAATCATTGGGCAGAATCGCTGTTGTTTTGTTTGTCTGTAAGGTGGACACATTGCAAAGAAATGTAAACTAAAGTTTTTGATCTGTGATGGTAAACACAGTATTCTACTTTGTTCCAAACTAGAAACTAGTGTTCTTAAGCCTGGGGATAAGGACAATATGAAGAAATACTTACCTGAAAGTACAAGGGTTCCTGTGGAGAATACATTAGCAAATAATTCTTTCTCTGAAGTACTTCTTCAAACTCTTACTGTACGGTTGAAGGGGAAAAGGGGTAATCGAAATGTTCGAGCTCTGATAGACACAGGATCCCAGAGACCATACATTCTGAAGGAAGTGGTAGGACAAATGGGATACACATCAATAAGGGAAGAACGCATTCAGCATGCTTTGTTTGGAGGAAACCAGTCAGGTGAAGTTTCACACAATAATTTTCAAATCCAGTTGGTAAACATAAAAAACCGTTATGTATGTGACTTTGAAGTTTTTGATTATGACAAAATATATTGTTCTGTGCCTTCTGTAAGAAAATATTTGTGTCAGAGAGAGAGAGAGCGCTACAACTGTTGGATATAGAAATACATGATGAGGTCGGACCGGTAGAAATTTTGATAGGGGCTGATTTTGTGGGAAAAATACTCGAAGGTGAAAGAGTCGTTCTTAAATGTGGTTTAGTACCTGTGAACACCTATTTAGTATGGACGCTACTGGGCAGGGTTCCATGTAAGAAGCCACTTTCTAATACCGTGACCATAACTTCTTTGTTTGATAAAGATATGTCTATTTCCACACTCTGGGATCTTGATGTTCTAGGAATCGAGGATCCAGAGAAGCAAAGGACAAAGTCTGAAAGAGAATTAACAACATTAGAACATTTTAAACAGACTGTCAAATGGGATGTGGATGGTCGTTACATGGTTGAACTTCCATGGGTGAATGGACACTTCCCTCCCCCTTCAAATTTCACAATAGCTCAGAAGTGTCTGGAAACTGAAATCTCTTGAAGTAGAAAGAGCCTACACAGAAGTGTTTGAAGAGTGGTAGAGAGAGGGAATCATAGAAGAAGTGGTTATTGCTAAGTGTAATGAGGCACATTATCTTCCCCACTGACCAATTATCAAGGAACAGGGTACCACGAAGATTTGTCCCATGTTTGATGCCTCAGCAAAGATCAATTCCTGTCCTTTGCTGAATGATTGCTTAGACGAAGGGCCGAACTTGATTGAGCGTATTCCGTCTCCTGCTTCACTTCAGAATGGGTTCCTGCTGATATAAAGAAAGCTTTCTTGCAGATTGAACTTTGTGAACGAGATCGAGATTTTGTCCGGTTCTTGTGGAAAACACCGAATGGGGAAACTTTAGTCCTAAGACATGCATGTGTGGTTTTCGGCTTTTCACCTAGTCCTTTTCTGTTAGGAGCTGTCATTGAACACCATCTAGACTCATTCTTGAGAGATTGTGAAAATAACTGTTTTGGGACTAGCATGTATTCCCAGAAAATTATTAAAAAATTGCAGAAGGGTTTTTATGTAGACAATTGTGTCTCGAGTATAGATGAGGTGAGTGAGCTACATCAGTTTATGACAGAATCAACTGCTTTGTTGCTTGAAGCAAAATTTGAGCTGACAGGATGGGAATATTCTAGCTCTGAAGTTGACAATAGTAAAGTGTCAGCTGTTTTAGATCTGCATTGGAGGCGTGGAACTGATATGTTGGCCATAAATTCAGCCTTTATTCCTCAAATTGATTTTCAGAGTTTGACTAAGAGATTTTTTTTTTTCTGTTGCTCATAAATTGTATGACCTAATTTGTTTCACAGCTCCTGTAACCCTTATCCCAAAACTGTTGATTCAACAGATGGGGGCCTCTAAGTTGAGCTGGGATGAAGAAGTTCCTACAAAAGAAAAGGAGAGGTTTGTAAGATGGACTAAGGGACTTCAATGTCTGAACAAAATTGAAACTCCCAGATATATCACCCAGAAGAACGTGAATCATAGTCTTCACATGTTCTGCAATGCCAGTCAAGATGCATATGGTGCTGTTGTGTATTTGAGATTGTAGACTGAACTTTGCATTGAAGTTCAACTTGTCCAGGCTAAGGCCAGGGTAGTGCCTATCAAGAAGACCACTATATCACGTCTGGAGCTCTTAGCCGCTACTATTGGGGCTAGACTGTTTTCCTCCATAGTGGAACATTTAGATTTGATTGTGTCAGACTTCTGTTTCTGGAGTGATTCAAGTACGGTCTTAGTGTGGATACAAAGAGAGGAGCAGTGGGCGCTCAAGAGATTAAATGATTGATAGCAAAAGGTCCACTTAACCCAGCAGATTTAGCCAGTCGAGGATGCACTGCTAAGAAATTGATGCAGGTGAGATGGTGGGAGGGACCTGAATGGCTAAAGCTGCCTCCAGATCAATGACCCATGGAAGTTGTTTCTGTTGAGGAAGAAGTTGTCTACCAGGAAAAAAAAAAGAAAAGGTGCAGTCACGACTCTACCAAATGTCAACACTAACAGTGAGTGGTATTACCAATTCTTCTCTCAATACAACAAAATTATCCATCTTGTGGGATGAATGATCAGATTCATTCGTAATTGCAGAAAGAAATCGAAGACAAGGGGAGATCTTAGTGCCATTGAATTGGATGAGGCCGAATTCCTTGTCATTAGATTTATTCAGAAAAAATACTATCAAGACTCAAAATATGAACCTGTCAAGTCACTTAATTTATTTGTGGACACCAAAGATGTTCTACGTCTGAAAACACAAATATCGGAACGGAAGGATGTGTCAGATTTCAGATATCCAGCCTTATTGCCTTCTGATCATCCAGTGGTCACCAGATTGATTCATGAGACACGTGTCAAGGCAAACCATATGGGAGTGCAGGGTCTTTTGAGCTTGCTTAGAGAAAGGTTCTGGATTGTGAAGGGTAGGAGAACCGTTTGCTCTGTTATTATGAAATGCACTGTGTGCAAACGATTTACAGGCACACATTTTTATCGGTCTGTGCTACCATTACCCGAAGACAGAATGTGTGAAACCATAGTGTTTGAAGTCACAGAAGTGGATCTGGCGGGTCCAATTTACCTATGAGATGGAAGAAAAACCTGGACATGCCTTTTTATGTGTGCAGTGTATCGTGCTGTCCGCCTGGAACTAGTATCTGCATTGTCTTCGGATGCCTTCACACAGGCCCTAAGGAGATTCGTGGCTCGACGTGGAAGGCCATCTGTCATACACAATAATGGGACTAACTTTTTAGGTACAACTAATGCTTTTTCACAATTGTACTGGGAGAAAATTAATGCTTTCAGCTCAGCACAACGAATTGTTTGGAAATTCAATCCTCCTGCTACACCATGGTGGGGTGGTTGGTGGGAGAACCTTACTTATATAGTGAAATCCATGCTTTTGAGAATACTTGGAAGAGCCCGGATGACTTTTGAGGAACTGACTACTGTGTTATGTGATTGTGAGGCTATAATGAATTCACGACCTTTGACCTATGTATCAGATGATCTTGACAGCCTGACTCCATTGACACCAGCCTTATTCCTTCAGGACCTCAAAGAAGTAGGAATGCCTGATTGTAACCAATTGGGGACAACTGATCTAAAGAAGAGGTCAATGTACTTGCAAAAACTGCGTGAAGTTTTGAGGAAGAGGTTCCGCAGTGAATATCTGGGTCAGCTGGTTGAAAACTCAAAGAGCAAGAAGGAATATCCTTTAAAGGTTGGTGAAGTGGTTCTCATCGGGAGTGACAACCTCAAATTGCTGGACTGGCCCTTAGCTGTAGTAGAAGAACTGTATGCTGGACGAGATGGAGTTCATCGACTGGTTCGGCTGAGAACAGGTACTGGAACTGTCACGAAGCCTACTCAATGACTGTATAGTCTCGAGGCAACAGAATAAAACTCAAGGCATAAAGGTACGTCCTCTATCTTGTCGAATGTACCGACAGATATGTCTTTAGAAGAGGGAGATCAAAAACCTTCAAAATATACTTTTTTGGACAAACGGACCAGAAAGGGTAGAAAGATTACTACTCCAGCAAGATATTTAACATAGTGAAATTATTACGTTTTGTGTTTAGGTGTTAAAAGAAGAATGACTCGTATACTTTGAACTTTGTCAAAGTGATATTGTCC
Source organism: Timema shepardi (assembly GCA_902151425.1). Lineage (NCBI taxonomy): Eukaryota > Metazoa > Arthropoda > Insecta > Phasmatodea > Timematidae > Timema > Timema shepardi. The sequence goes on from CABFVX010007012.1 coordinate 17,071, forward strand.
GTGAAAATTCCTTAATATGTGTTGTTGTTTTGAGTTAGAAACTCAAGGTGGGAGAATGTCATATTGTTTCAATAGATGGACTTGTTAGTTATTGTTTCAAAACATAGCTTGTTATAACTCTATGCCTCTAATAATGTTTTGTATATGTTTTTTAAATGTATGTTCTTTGTCTTCTTTGTTTTGTTAATTGTTGGCATTTTTGTGGCTCCGATAAAAAGGACAAATTAAATAGTAGTTATGTACAACACTTCTTTATCTTTACTTAAATATTACGTCAAATTTATTTACATCGGGTAGACGATAAGTGACAACATGCTTCTAAAATATGGTTCTTTGAATTGCTACATACAAATACAAACTCTCCTAAGATTATGCAGTGTCATGCATCAACTTCTAAGTCAAGTGTTTAGTGAAAAAATACTTTGATCAGTGAAATTATATAATATGTAGTTTTATGAAAAAATAAGTTTCAATGTGTGAAAGAATTAAGTTTTAAGTTTGTACAGACAGCAGTAATTTTACTATAAAACACAAAACTGCTTTATTGATTTTTTACCAGTGAAAAAAACAATATAGGTAAGCCTATGGTTTCATTGTAGATAACAAGGGTTTTTCCTTCTCTGAAATAGATCAAAAAGTCTGACCACTCCTGATTTAGAGTGTAATTAAATTTGATTATTCTAACAAAAATATATTATTGATTAAATTATAAAGAAATTAATATTAAGAATCAAACTTTACATAAATGACCATTAAAAATATTATTATTATTATTAGCACCGCGTCTTACTACCCGTTCGGGTTGTACACACTTACGTTAATGTGTAATGGTAGGGTGATTGTGGGATGAAATGAAGGACCTACAATTTAACGTGGAATCCGAACCACGGTGGAGGCCTGGCATTCCCCACATTCACAAGATGTCTTGTCAGAGGTGAAGGAAGGGTTTGGTAATCAGATAAATCTTTGCCACGACCGAGGATTGAACCCCGGTCGCCATCACAGAAGTCTGACACCTTACCCCTAGACCACCAGGTCACCCATTAAAAATAAATATATAGCTATTTTGTTAAAAAAAAAAACTCACAAGTTAAGTCATGTCAGTCATATTACTTTTAAAAGACTAGAATGGGCCAATACGAGTTTGAGAACATGTGGCGTGCCCTAAAATAATTTCACAAACCAGTGGAGGCTCGTAGCTAAAATTAGTGGGGGTGCTGCGTCAGAATATTTTTAGGTGTAAAAGAAAAAAAAACATGTATAAAAAGAAAATTTATTCAGGAACTTGATAAAATCTTAGCAAAAAAAACTTTTTTACTTACTTTAACTTAAATTGTTACAGTTCAAGCTTGATCTATTCATTTAAAAATGAAATCCATTCTTCTTGTTTTAATTTGCGCAAAAAGTTCAATAATTTTCTCCTTGATCTCTGGATGACAATTGAGGACATTTTTCTCCTTTGAAAATACTGCAAGCGCATTTAGTCTTTATGTAAAATAAAAGAACTGAAAAAAAATGAATCAAATAGAATAGCTGGAAGCAAAATAATAATCTAATTCTACACTCTTCTACACTTTTTCACATTCAAGAATATGGTACACTGTTTTTAAGCACAACACACGCTGAGTAAAAAAAAACTTCCTTCTGCCATCAAGCCAGAGCCGGCACTTCGAGAGCAACAGTGCTCTCACTACCTGGCAGTTCTGCCTTCCTCCCCACCCCCTCCTATGTGTGCATGCGCACAACAGTCAAAACACCATGTCACTGGCACTGTGAAGAGCACAGTTCCACACAAAGATTTTTGTATCGTTTTCATAAACTGGGGGATGGCTACTGAAGTACTGACATTAAAATTAGGGGATATATATTGTACTACAAAAATAAATAAAGAATTAAAGAAAAAAGTACTCATTATATTTAATGTTATCAATAATATCAAGTGGAAATAGGGGGTGCTGCAGTTTCGCAGTGCCTATACACGAGTCGCCACTCTCCCAAACTAAATTTATTATCTTATAAGGCCACAAAAACAGTCTTCTACAACCACATTTATCATTTTAATATAACAAACCCAACTCTTGCAAAGGAATATACTATTCTTCTTTTATCTCATAAGAAAAAAAGCTGAATAGACTATTTTCTTAATATATATGGCTTAAACTATCACACTACCCATTACAGCTTAATCCCAAACAACTCAAACCATAAGAGTTGTTGACAGATGAGGTCATTTTTCAAACAATGATCTATTTATTACTATGGTTCTACCCAGCTAACATAACCCAACCTTCTTTGTATAGTAAATTACAATCTTTATTATTATTGATAACATCAACAATTTTTAACTTAATAAGAAATTATTTTGATGATATCATAGATATTGACATGTGCACTGACATCATTTTCGTGATAATATATATTTAAATTTCTGTGTGATTTTCTTTAGGTTTCGCTTTAAATTATGTGTGTAATTTGCTTGGTACCAATATTGTACTGCTCATTTATCTATGTCAATATTAAAGTACAGATGTGTCACTCATAAAGTGAATGAAAGACCCAGTTGTATTTCTTGATTTATTCCCCTCAACCTGCTTTTCGCTCTTACACTATCATCTTTATCTAGTTACCAGCTGAAGTAGCAGTCAATATGCTAGTCTAGATGAAAACTTCTTTCCTAACTTGATAGCAAGGGTTTTATTTGAGGGCATAATTGTTAGCATTTTAAATGCAAGTATAGATTGGATCTAAGTTCTTTTCTATCATTCTTGTTTGTTTGTTCTTTATATGATTCAACAACGGAGATGAAAGCCAGTTGTTCACAGCTCTTCTTTCTTTTCCGTCCATTTGTTCATACTGGATTTTGTGCTATGCTAGCAGATTATTATTTACATCTAAATGTTAAGCATTATAATTTTAAGTAATAGTAATTACTAGTAAATAATAGCTTCCAAGCAATATTGACATGTATCGGACATACACCTTCATAATTCAAAGTAAAACAAGGAGAGCTGGGCGGTGAAAAGAATTAGGGTTGGACGGGGTAGGGAATGAGAGTTGGTTGGGAAGTTGATGAGGGATAGGTGGGGAAGGAATGATGGGTAGGAGACTATCGTTAGTTAGCATAACGGCAAGCTGAGTATTATAAGTCCGCAAGCTAGTGCACAATGTTAAATTTGGTGAACGGTTACACACGTAGTTTGTCTTGGTCTCGATACAGGTGCACAAATATAATAATCTCAATAAATTAACATAAAAACCCACAATGAGTAAGAAGTCTAAGATGAAAAAAATACTTAAGTTTTTGTAAGAAAAATTAAAGTGCGAAAACAGAGCCGGCTATTTTTGACAAGGACATTGCGGAGGCAAGACCATCTCGTGAAACACAGTCTGTTACAAATAAAAAAGATACTTCTTAACATCTCCTAACAGGTGTAAACAGTGACTGGTTTCAAACATTTATTTGGTTGGTGGTAAAAATAATGGAACGATGTGTTCCACGTGTATTAAATACTGAAAGAAACGAACCATAAACAAGTAAGTGGCTTGGATGACAATATCATGCAAAAGACTTTGAAAAGAAAGTTTAGTTGACCATGACCAATGTAAGTTACACACCAATTCCTTTTCAGATATAATTAAAAACCATGCACCCGAAGAACCTGGATTAGGACAAATTGAATGATCAATTTCAGTTTTGAATACTTGCAAAGAGATGCTTTTGTGGGAGCCTTAAGATTTATGTATTGGTTGGCAATAAATGAATTACCACACAGTACAATGTATAAAAACTGCTTGAGCATTGCAAGGCAAGCCAAGATGGATACAAAAGTGTTGCGCATTGGCTAAAACAAATAAAGATGTTAAAATTCTTCTTCCCTTTGAACTTTGAGGTGAAATAGATGAAACCATTGTGACGAGCTGATCCCAGAACGGCTCACTTGATCTGGGTTGACGATATACTTGTTTGCTATGTGAAATATGTACACAGTTTTACACACAACACTGGATTTCTGTATATTTTTAATCAACCAAATGAAAATAATAATAATTTTTATTAAAACAAAAAGTCTATTATCATTTTTATAGCAAGTCTAACTTTGTGCAAAAAATTGAGTAGATATTTCGAACTATCGCTAGAAAATAGTGATTAGTAGGTATTTAAAGTGGGTTTAATCAATGAATGAAAATGAAACATTTCAGAATTTTCTGACAATTTTTTCCCCTTAGATTTTGTCTTGCCATAAACATTGATAATAAACCTTAGCCAAGATGGATTATGACCCACCTCCCCCACCCATGAAAGATGTAGAAAACAAAAAATAAACTGAAACCTCTATGCCCCAAAAACCTCTAAGTAAGTTAAGGATGGCCCCTTTACACATTATTTAAACAGATTCCTGTGAGTGAATCATCAAAGTGTTTTCAATGACCCACTGTTCAGTAAATGAATGGCAACACAGGCTTTCATGACTAAGTAATATTGAACAGAACACAACTAAATGAAATTATTACTTGACTAGAGTAGGAACAGCATAAATAATTATAATATAGTAGACCAGATTAAAAATTAGTTACAGTATGGGTAACTTAAAATGTTGTAAGTTTTTTGATAGTATAAGCTAATACTGTTTTTTCAAAAGAATGTGTAATCATGACTAACCCATTTATGTTTTTATGGTCTTCTAACTTCTAAATGTGGCTACATTGCTCATTCCTACATCATTAGTGTGTTTAAATTTGTATAACCTAGACATATACAGTCAACTCGGGTTACAATGAACCTCTACGGACTCAGATATTTTGTTCACAATGTCCGAAGTTCACTAAAACAGATTAAAAAATAATCTGAAAGTAATGGGTTAGTGACAAATAAAATAAGAGTTCAAATACACCTACAATCGCTCTTTACTGAAATATATTAATTAATCTTTAAAAAATTCAGTTATAATATTGTAACAAGATTAGAGTCTGGCAGCGGGACCGGTGTGTTCTCGTTTTTGGCCCTTGTGGCTGCGCTCCTTGTTCTCTCTGTCTCCCTCCTTGTCTGGCGGGTGGGCGGCGACCTTCTTGCTTGACTGGGGGATTAGAGGGGCCGAGGGGGTGTGGG
>CABFVX010007012.1:22763-34631 GCA_902151425.1 Timema shepardi
TTTTACTTAATTACTTGTTTAGTTACAATTAATTTAGATATACAGATAATCAGTGTGTGTGTGTGTGTGTGTGTGTGTGTGTGTATGTAAGTGGTAACTTTAATAATTAAATCTTTGAATATTCCGTGGGCATTTTCATTCGTGTTTGGTCGGCAGCATACCTCAATATCTCTAAAAGAACTCGTGGTTCACACGTCCACGTGTGAACGGCCTGTGACCCTCCCAGGTCACGTGCGTCCCACGTTACAATATGCTGTTGTTTACTGTGTATTGTTTTAGTTAATATTTTTTTCCAGATCTGCTTTTGTTTTTCATTTTATGTAACTATTTATTGTTTATACAAAAAAAAGGGGGGGAAGCCCATTTTTCATTTTTTTTTAGAAAATGACTTAACTTATTCTTTTGTAATTGGTGTTATTCTCATGTGACAAGAAGTTATTAAAAATCAGGGTTAGTGGTTCAGGGAATCAAAATGTTTTAATTTTAAGCAACCTTTTTTTAAATTGTAAGCAAAATTTTGGCCGAACACCGTTTGATCGATTTTTTTTAAAATATGGCACCATTCATCATATGAGCATCAAATATGCCAACTGTCAATCACAATGTTAATTTGATATGTGTAATCAGCTGTTTCCCAGGTATTACAACATAGTTTTCAGTTTTGTATTTTTCTGAGAGGTTAGAATTTTATTTGGGTTGTTTGTTAAAAATGGGAAAGAAAAGTGTGAGTAAGTTAAGTGGCAAGTGATTGGCTTTTGGGAGGGTAAGAAAACATAAATGGACATTGCTGAAACATTATTAATCTCCAAAACTTGCATAGAACAAGTATTAAAAAATACCGCGAACATGGAACTGTGAAAGACATGCCTTGCTGCAAACAACCAAGGCCATTACCCCGGCAAGACAGGATAGTCGTAAACAAGCTTAAATAAAATCAAAATGCAAGTCTTCCTGATCTTGTGACTGACCTGAGTGAACACCATTGGACTTCAGAGTAGTGCATCAACTGTCACACGTTCTTAATGATGCTGGGATGGAACCATTTGCCGCACTACACAAGCCTCTTTTGAACAAGATTCACAAAACACAGTAAATTTTGCTTTTAGAAGAGGGAATGGCTGAAAGAGGCTTGGAGGAAAATTGTGTTGCCAGACAGCAGGTTTGAACTCTTTCCCAAGAGAAAAATCAGAATGATTTTATCAAAATAGAAAAATTTCTCCTGGCATGTGTTGCTCCCACTGTGCAGTAAGACGAAGATGTAGTCATGATGTGGGGATACATAACAGTTACAGCTAATTTATGGGCCAATGAAGTGAACAGTACATCATAACAATGGAAGAATTTATTTGGGCCCAGACTGGTTTGAAGCCAACAAAGTGAAACATTTTTGCTGGCCAGAATGCAACCCCGATTTAAATCCAACAAAGTGAAACATTTTTGCTGGCCAGAATGCAACCCTGATTTAAATCCAAAAGAAAATTCACGGATTTGGATGGCAAGGAATTAGCGATGGAGAAACCCCAAATTAAAGATGAGTTGCAGATCCAACTGAATGGTTTCTGGCAACCGATTACTAAAGATTGCTGCTTGAAATTGATTTATTCCATGTCAGATAGAATCACTACCTGTAAGAAATCCTATGGTGGTCCTACGTGATACTAAACTCATTACCAATACCAATGATTTTGCAATTCTTTTTATAATCTTTCAATAAAATATCCCTAGGTCAAATTTTTGAATGGCATTGCACTTTAAAATATTTATATTAAATGTTAGGAACTTAAACTAGGTTGCTGCAGGTAATATTAAAGACACTATGAAATTGTATAAAAAGTATATGTATCAGTTGCATAGCTTATATTGTTAGTATATATAAAATAGGTTTTTTTTCTTTCTTGATTAATTTTGGGAGGGCTTTAGTTTAAAATTACAAGCTGATGAGCAACTACAATTTTGCCTAACTTGTTGAAGTGTAGATATTTTTAGATTTTCAAACATCTCACTCATGGTAATCATTGTGATCTCTAATAGGCTACCTACATCTTACTAAAGGCAAAATATCTGTTGTACACAAATTTTAGTTTTCTGCAAAGAAACTCTCAATCTTCAATATCTTTTATTTATTTTTTCTTGCACCACAAAATACTGCATGTTCTAATATATTTACTATATTTTCATAGGCATCCAAATGAAACAGAATCTCCTGATGATGTGGTAATTGCTTCGTCCGGATCTGCATGTCCAGGGGGGACTTCTCAACCTGCTGCAATCCCTGAACTAACAGAATTGGATTCCAATATAAAGGAAACTATACGATATCCATGTGAATATAATGGTTGCACCAGAACTTACAGTACACCTGGTAATTTACGAACACATGTTAAAACTCACCAAGGTAGGCATGAATCAAAGTGAACATATTATTAGTGTAATAGGATAATGCTGCTGCTAATTACTTCAACAGTGTGTCATAGGGGGCATTCAAGTATTATGTAATCACTTAAGGGGGTTGGTGGTTCGAGCTTACTTCAGATACACTAAAATCAAATTAGTTGTATTTACTAAATTTATAAATGTAAAACCATTGCTTTATTAAGTAAGCAATATGGTCGGAGGCATAGGAGTTACCAGGGATTATCATATTTGATTAAACCTCAAAGTATGCTCTAAAAGGCTCTGAAAGAAAAACGTTGGGATTTCATTCTGTTAATATATTTATTTTAATTTATAGACTACAATATTCTAGCTAAGCGCAGCTAATCTAAAACATATTATATAGAGACACTGCATCACTATAAATAGTCTTTATGGGCTAGTTGGACCTGATGTAGAATAAACATATATTAGCATAATAATAAAAATATTATATTAATCAATGCTAACTCTTGGTATAAATTGAGAATTAATAAGGAAATAATTTCATAGAAATAGGCGTAATTTAATGAATAAAATTTGGTCATTGTATTAGATTTTATTAACATGATAATTAATTGAGAGATTAAAGAAATAAATTCATTTCAAAATTGATATAGGCACATGGATGTGTGTGATGGCTGTGCAGGTACCTGAACTTGGGGGAAATATTCCAGAAATTGGTTGTTCCCAAAACTTGGGTGGAAAAATATATTTCCCGTGTTTTTTGGGAAAAATTATTAAATAGTTACTAATAAGGACTATCTATCAATGTCGTGTTTGCATTTAATGTTAATTTAAAATAATATTTATTAATTTTAAATTAACTTTATCGTCTATAAAGTAGATGGACACCCAAAACTTCAGTCACTCTTATTAAACAGCTATCTTACAACACAAATGAACTCCTTAAGTTACATAACCACACTATATATATAATTGATGGTAATATTTATCACTGAATATAGTTAAGGCAGCAAAACATATTTTTAGCATAAAATAATGATAAAATTGGCTTTTAAATATCTAATTATGCATGAAATACACAGTCATCATACTTATTTTCATAAAGATATGTCTATTATGTAAATGTTATTATTTTGAATATCATTCATCTGGTTTTGTATCATAGATAATAATAGTTGAATAAACTAATTTTTGGATTCAGTTCACCCCTTTTTGTGAGGGCTTTAAGAACTAAAATGTAAGAGGTAACCAAGCACACTGGCTCTGTTGAGAAATTTTTTTGATATTCTTATGGACAAGACTATGGCTCGCTTTTATTAATTCAGATTAATTTGAATATCTTGAAGTTTTAGTGTGTAAGTAGTTACTAAAAGTTGCGCCACATGTTTCTTATTTGACAACTTATTTTTAGTAAAATCTCTTTAGAATTAATTTATATTCATACCAAAAATGCTTGATCAAAAACACACAATATTAATAGGTGCACTAGGCCAGAGTTTTTTAAAATTTACATTACATAAAATACAATACACAATACTTGTTAGACAAAATAGTTTCTGGTTTTTATTTGGAAAACTTACAATTTAAAAATAAACCAATATAAAAATTTAGCGTGTACATATTTTTTTTTCCTTTTAATTTCTTTTACAAAATTATACAATTTAATTTTATTGTTCAAACCTTTAACTGCAACCAATTCTTTTTGTCCCTATTCTGACCCTATTCAAACATATTTTTGACATCTACGAGTACATTTAACTTTATTGAAACTATCAATTTTGATCCTTTTCTGATCAAATAGTCATAAGCTTCAAATTTTATCAACAATTTTTTGGTTTTATTGGAATGGATGGAAAGACTAAGTTTATACTAAAATTATAAATATAAAAAATAAATATAAGCTAAAAATGAAACTAGTTTTTTTAAATTTTTTCCCATTTCCTATCCTGTTCCTGTGGGAAGTTATTTCCTGCCTGAAAATTTCCCGAACTCAAAATGCCATTCACTCGCTTCGGTGGCCGCATGGTATAACGCACTACTCTCACGTTGGACTAGACTGCCGAAGACGAGGAGATCAGGGTTTTATCCCAGTTGGGTGCACTGAGGGAGGTTTTCTTTAAATGATTTTCCATTCTTGCTCCACACAAATGTGGGTACATTTAATCTAAATTAAGCCTTCCTAATGCCTAACCCATTGTGACAACTAGTACCTAGGCATATAACCTGAATGGGTAGTAAGATGCAGTGTTAAAAGAAATAATAATAAAAATGCCATTCCCACACGGGCCTAAGAGAGATATATATAGGGCTAGGCTTTTATGTTTTTGCATATTTTTTTGCCGAACCTAGAATGTTGTTCAAGTGTGTAAAAATTTGTTTCATAAGAAACTAAGCTGATTTAAGTAGTTTTGTTAGGGCATATTTTAGCATATTTCAGTGTTTTTACTTATTATGGCTTATTTTCAAATTTTTCAGTCATTTTAAAGCATTTTTTGTTATTTTAGAGTAATTATTTTGCATATTTTGGTATTTTAAATAAAAAAATATTTTTGTATGAATTTCTTTGAAATCCAGATGCGAGACTGAGGAAATAAAAGAGGGGGAGGGGAGTGCGGGTGTTTAGAACATCTGTTTATGTGTTATAGCAAAAGGTAGTACTACAATGGCAGTGAGCTGTATGACGACTTCCACCCCTCACCTGTTTTTATTTTATACAGCATATTTTTTTGTTAAAGGCTTTCACTTTGGCATAGAAAATGTAAAAAGTTAAATTGTATTTTAAGAGGTTTTTTTTTCTCTCCTATAGGGCATGTCTTTGGGCCTTACATTTTTAGTTTGTCACATAAACTGTAAAAAATAGTGGTATATCTTGTTTATTCTTTGTTTTGGTTCTATAGGTAAAGTTAGTAAAATAAAAAATTTATGTTGACACACAGTCTAGCAACTAAACTATATTTTTTGGATTATTTTTGTTTTTTTTCATGCACCTATTATTTTCTTTATTAATTTTGCAAGGAATTAAAAAATAAATGTAAATTTTATTAGTAATCTTTTTCATTTTTGTTACTTTTTTTTAAAGAACTAGCTTTTAGTTTTTTTAGCCATAAATTTTTATAAAGTATTTTAAAGCAATTTTTAGGGCATAAAATCCTAGCTATATATATATATATATATATATATATTTATTCACAAATGGTTTGTTTCATTTGACACACAAATTATGTATTGACACGCATTTATGAATAGGTATGTATACATCATGTATTGCATCAAACCTTTGCAGGCTATTTCTTGGGAAATAATAGAATTTTTCACATAAGCAACGTATAGTCCATTTTAAATATTAAGGGTGGTATTCACCCCTAAAGATAGAGCTAAAAATGATTGTTGTGGGAAATATTATGAACACTGCTTAGGGTGTTACAACGAATCTTTGTATACTACTTATTGAAATCTTGATCATTAATAAACTAGATGTGCTGTTACCGTTACCCACCCCCAGCATGTAAAAAAAGGGGGGAAGGAGGTTGTAACACTTTTTTCTACAATAAAATCTTTCACTAAGTTTTACCCATTTTGACATAAGATTAAAAAACATGGAGTAAAAATTAACAAAAAAGGTGTCTTATAGAAACTGTCCAACTTTACCCGTTTCCGAGATAATCATGTATGTTTGATTTCATAGACAAGTGTTAATTCCTGCCAGGTAGGGAGCTAGTATAGCTGCGTTGCTTCGCCCCCTCCTTTCTCCCGCTCTGATTATCACTATCTTCCCCTCTCTCCATGAGCATACTGCATCAGTCCACACAACTTCACTACGTGTTGCGCGCATTACAAGTCAAATGGCAAAGTATACAAACGCAGAAACAACACCCATGGTCATGCTGTACAGTCAATCTCGAGTAAACGCAAGAGCAACTGCACGGTTGTACCACGATAGATATCCTGCGTGGTGTCAACCTTATCAGTGGACTTCCACTGATGTCACTCAGCGACCTTGTGTAACAGGTACATTTCAGTTATGAGGGGGATCTGGTCACCCAAGGAATGTTCACACTCCATTTGTCAAAGAAGAGGTACTGAATTCTGTGGGCAATAATGTGTCAACAAGTACACGTGTCATGCATGATCAGCTGCTGCATCTGTACCACATACAAAATGTACAGGCATTGGGGCCAGAAGATTATGCTTCTCGACATGATTTCTCCGGCGGGTTTCCACAGCAGTGCGGGATGGTTCCTGATTTCACCACTATAGTCTTCTTTTCCGATGAGGCAACATTCATCAGAAATGGCTATTTTAATAGTACAAATAGTCACATTTGGAATGACGTGAACCCTTATGCAACCGTCATCATGGGCAACCAGAATGGATTTTCTGTCAACATAGGGGCGGACATTCTGGGTAACCATCTCATTGGCCCTTACCTGATGGCACAACGCTTGGCTGGAACATCTACTGCCAATTTCTGACATTTACATTGCCACAGTTCCTCGAGAATGTACCGCTATCCATTCGACAACACATGGGGCTACAACACAACGGTGCCCCACCTCATTTCACAAGAACTGTGCGTGACTACCTCAACACTGCATTTCCTGCCTGATGGATAGGAAGAGGTGGGCGTGTTGCATGGCCACCACACTCTCCTGACCTTAATCCATTAAACTTCTTTCTGTGGGGCTTTGTCAAAGCTATGGTGAACGAGACAGCTATTGAATCCGAGGAAGACCTGTTAGCCAGGATAGGTGCTGCATATGATAAGGTTCAAGAAAAACCACATGTTTTCAAAAGAGTACGCCATTCATTGATACTTTGCCTCAATTATTGCAATGACGTTAGGTGCCGCCATTTTGAACACTTGCTATGAATCTGCTTTTGAATCTAAGAACTAAAACATGCATTAACTACAACTTGTATTTCTTAACTTAGCTTTCAATACTCCAGTGAGTGTAATGAATAAAATCCCACCCAATTGGGAACTATGTAAGCATAACTCACTAATGTAATAAATAACAACAAATCGGAGCTTATGAAAAAGGAAAAGTATCTGAGTTTCTCCATCATAACACATAAACCAGCCTTGTTTGCCAAATGTATGTGATACATACAGTAGCCCCATAACTTCTTTGGTGCTGACTGACAGCTCACAGCTGAGAGCTGACGGCTTTGAAAAGTTACCAGGCCAAATTATGTATCCCTATGCCGAACCATATGATCTGCCAAAACATGTTTAGCAGCTATCACTTCTGACGGTCAAAATTTAGGTATATACCTAAATGATAACTGTCAGAAGTCAGCTGTGAGCTGTCAGTCAGCACCAAAGAAGCCACGGGGCTACTGTAGTCACACTTGCTGATAAACATGGCTAAATGGCTGCAGTGTGAATTAATACTGTGATTCTGGTTGCCTACCTGGCAGGCATTTATTTACACTTGTCTCTGAGCTCAAACTTGTGTGATTATCTCGGAAATGGGGAAAGTTAGACTAATTCTCCAAGACACTTTTTTTTGTTAATTTCTACCCCATGTTTTGTAATCTTAAATCAAAATTGGTAATACTTACCCCCCCTCCCCCCTTTTACATGATGGTGATGGGTAATGGTAACAGTACATCTAGTTTATTAATGATCAATAGTAGTATACAAAGATTCGTTGTAATACCCTTAGCAGTTTTCATAATATTTCACACAACAATTGTTTTTAGCTCTATCATTAGGGGTGTATACCACCCTTAATATTTAAGCTGGAACCTAGGTTGCTGATGCTATTTATTCTATTTTCACCCAAGGAATAGCCTGCCAAAGTTTGATGCAATGTTTTAGATACATGTTGTATACAGGGCGAGGCAAATGTTATAAACTTGTTTTTCTGAAACCACGCATTTTAGAGAGAAAGTGTTAAGACAAAGTTGTTTGTTTTTAATTTGGTGGCCTGATTCAAGGTCATTTCAAGTTCGACTTCATTATTTTAAATGGGAACAGGTATTTTTTATTACAGAATCTTATTATAAATAAAAAACCAAGCATAAAAGTAATCTTAGAAATCACAGGTCGTAAAAGAAGTTTCTTGTATTTCTCATAATAACACTTTTTGTTTTTTTTACGTCTTTAGTGACGATTGTCAAAGTCACGTGAACGTTATTAATTTGGTGCTATGCAGTAATAAGCGTATAAAGAAGTGAAACAACCTTTAACAACAATATTTAACAAATGTGTTCAAAAGATGTCCTTCAACCTCAATGCATTTTACAATTATTTTAAGAAAACACTCCTGGACTCTATCTAACATCTCTGGGGTCATTTCTGCAAAGCCCCAAAGAAAAAAAAACCCATTGCTGTAAGTTCCGGAGAGCAAGCCGGCCAGTTAACAAGCTCCTCCTCGACCTATCCACCTTCCAGGAAACATTTAATTCACCACTAGTCTTGCACAAATTACATTATGCGGAGGGGCTCCATCGTGCTTTACCTACATATTCCTTCTAACATCTAATGGGACTTCCTCAAGTAATTGCGGAAGAATGTTTCTCATAAAGTTTGAATACATTTGCCCATTTAAACAACCTTCAAAAAAATTAGGAGTGATGATGTAATCTCTAATCTCATACAATGTGGATTTGTATCAGACCATTAATGCATGTTGTGTCTGTTTACCTGTCCATTTTTTGTAAATGAAGCGTCATCTTATAACATCAAATTTGATGTAAAGAATGAATCTAATTCCATTTCTCTAAGAATCCATTTGCAAAAATCCACGCGATTGGCGAAAGCATTTTTGTACAAGTTTTGATGTAGAGAAATTTGATAAGGATGAAACTTGTAATTATGCAAAATTCTTAGAACAGATCTTCTACTTCTACCGAGTATGGTAATCAATGATTACAGTTACACTGTAACTAATACTCGGTAACCAATACTCGGTTGAGTTCTAGGGGGAGCATAGCGGAGAGGAGGATGATGTAGGATAAAGTATAAATATTTTTTTAAAAGATGATGGAGATTACAACAAACATGCATCTGGAGCACAAGAGAGAATAAACACACACCATCACGTGATCATAGATAAGTTATCAAGTTCACTTCCTGTAATAAACTAACTGTGTTACCACCAATTTCCTATCTTATCAACTTCCCGGAAACAAACTTCTTATTGACACTCCCACTTCCTGTGCGGTTTCTGATCTGAATAACTTATATGCACATATTCACAAGCAATATTATTTCATTATGTCTTCAAACACAGAGCGTGATTATTCTCAGAACACTCAAATAGAACTCTGGTCTTCACCACCGGTAGAAACGATCGACCTTACAAAAGAACATTCAACGGTAAGTCAAAATAATTCTGTTACCTCTATTTTTGACATTAGCGAGGAAGACTACATAGATTACATAATTAAAACTCCAATCCAAACATCCCACACAACACTGCAAAAAACTTTAAAGCTAGAACTTTTTAAACAACAAAAACAAACAACTATCGATAACTGTATTCCATATTACATACACAATGAGCTTAGCGTGGACATGGTTAGACCAAGCAACGACAAAACAGGATTGGGTAAGCGTCCAATCGACGAAGGAAGCACGTTTCAAGTACCTCCAAGAAGGTATGTAATAAAATTAGAACTGAAAAACAAGAACATAACACCGAACATACCAACATCAAACCTGGAAACATGGGCAGAAATTAACCATCAACCACTAAACCCGCAAGAACCGTTAAAGACAATGACAAGCCACTTACAACTACTAAAAAGCAAACTAGACCACACGATAGTTTACTTACACATGACAAACATTTCGAACAGAGAACTAAGAGAACAGATCCTGGACAAATTCATCACGATGCTAAACCCGTACAAACCAACAATAACCTACATACAATTGGAGAACAACAAAACCGAACCGAAAATATACGAGACACCCAACCTTCAACTAGTAAAGCAAGTAGTTCTAGGACGGCAAGTAGAAATACAAATCTTGCCAACACATCAGAAACCCCATTACCGTGGACATACAAAATCACGACAATAATGAATTCGGTCAACCACCCAAAACAGATGATCAGGAAGAGAACACATGCAATGTCCTCTTCACCTTCGTCGTCCGCGGATGAAGTCTCACTGAAAAAAAAATCCACGACACTCCCAAAAACAAACTCCCACAATTCATCCATCCTCTTTGACCACGGAGACCATTTCCACATCATATTCAAATCCACCTCGGACAACATCAGCCATAGAGTCATCAACCGAATCATTAAATGTATTAATGGAGACGATACAACAGCTACAACGTCACATCTAACAATGCAACGCGTCCGACACATTACCAGGTTCATTTTGTATCGCTTGCGTAAAGGTCTATCCACGGTATTACAAGCTGGAGGGATCATTCTCGAATTCATAAAAGTATACAATAATTTACTCAAGTCATTTAACCAGGACGAGATTGACGCAACAGAAACATGTCAGAATTACTTCAAAGAAAAAAAAGAAAATATCAGGGACACAACAATTTATGACAGTACAAACAAGATCAAATATGATAGATCACTTAAAAGCACTAGTAATCAAAAACAACATCAAGACTTATGAACAATTAATCCAAGAAGTCCCAGAACCAATATTACTACAAATCCTTAAACAATCTGGTTCGCAATTTAAAATATACCTCCAAATGGTACTAAAATTACAGAACACTACAAGAAAAGGAACATTAAAAAACTACACTACTTTGACATAATTTTAAACAACATCGAACCAGAACACAACATTGATAACATTACATGGCTAGAGAATTGGTTTTCACCAAACATAAACCCTGTCACCTTTTACAGTAATTTCATATTAATCCAAAGTAAAACCTTTCAGAAAATAAACAGATTCGTCATCCAAGGTAATACAAACACCGGAAAATCAATGATCATAAGACTCCTTACACAAGACATGGAACCCACACTAATAAGCAGAGAACGAGACATAACCGGATTTAATTACGACCAACCACCAAGCGCTACATGCGCATTATTCGAAGAACCACTTATAGACAACACTTCATTCGGAACGTGGAAATTACTACTAGAAGGGGCTACAATACCAACTGACATCAAACATCCCGACAAAGAAGACATAAAACGAATACCAATATATCTGACTACGGACTCCCCCTTAACTACATGGTGCGACGACTCTTAAATCGCACCACTAGAACAAAGAATACTCAAACACAATTTTCCAAATTATAGAATACTACAACACGAACGTTAAAAATTTCATAAAAGGACCAAAAAACATAACAATAAACGACATATACCATCATATCATTTCTCACTACGACAATATTACTCTCAACTTAGCTAACATTATTAAAAACAATGCAACAAAGACAAACTAACTTAGGAAAACGATACATACGAAAAACCAAAGAGTATTCTGATGAATTTCAGATACCATGGAAAATGTGACTAACAGTGATTGCAGTTACAT